>JAIGNY010002361.1:20000-67500 GCA_020152595.1 Chiridota heheva | reverse complement strand
TGTTTGTCTGTTTGCCAACAAGATACCTTAAGAACTGGTGATCGGATTTGGATTAAATGTGGTGTGTGGTTTGATACTGCTTAAGGAAGAAGTGATCAAAATGTGAGACATATTGGAATAGGAAGGGCGCAAATGTAGGGGTGGGTGAAATTGTAAGGTGCGTTTGTCTGTCATTAGAATATCTCAAGATAATCATGATTGGATTTGGATTAAATTTGGTGTGTGGTTTTATTATTGCTTAAGGTGATTTAAATTTGGGACATAATGGTACAAGGGACGGGCGGAATTTGATGGGTGGGGATGTTTAGGGTAAGATCTGTTAACTTGTCAAGAGATATTTGAAACTTTTCAGTGGAATGTGATGAACAATTATTTTATGCCATGAAAAGAAATCAAACAATCAATTTGCTGGACTTATTGCAAATTAAATCAAGTGGTCTTTACTATCAATGTAATAAAAACAATTGGTTTTTGCCATCAATGGAAAATGATGTAATGTGAATCTTAACTGAAAGGAGCTTAAAAATAAATACTTAGGCTGAAAACAATGATATGGCCATGAAAGAAATCAGTGGGAAGTTAATCTTCAAGCATTCAGAATGCAAATGGTCATTACAGATTAAAACTTGGGGATGAATCTTGGTGGGCATAGGATTTCTGAGGTAGATTATATTGGGTATGGGGATTGATTTAAGTCTAAAAACTCTAAATAAAATTATTCTAGGCATGTTGGAATTGCAAAGGAGGCAGAGGTATGCACAGTACAGAGTGCCAATAATCTAGTATTGATTATTATCATCAGAACAAAGGCATTAATTTTTCATCAAAATCCCAGTTTTAAAGATTTGTAGATAATGATGTTTCCTCAGTTTCCTTCTTACTACACCATGGCTATTGTTTTATTTCCAATATCTGCTTGAAAGCCTTCAATTCTTCCTATTACAATGTTTGTGTTCCAGAAAGACAGAAAGTATTTTTTCAATTGGTGGTATTGTTGTTCTTTCTTAATGTCGATACACTTAACTTACATTTAGTAGAATGACATTTTTTGGTTGAGGGAGAGGGGGTGGATGAGGGGGAGTGGAGGTGTGGTAGGAAGGACTCTTTATAAACCTCTTTCGATGCTGAAGATATTTATTTTTATTTGCAAAATGCAGACATTGTTGCCTACAGTCTGCTGCCAGTAAGATGCATTGTATGTCAGAAACGTATATTTGAATTTTGTCTGTACTCACAAGATTTTATTTTAAAGGTAGGCAGTGAATGGATATCTCATGATCTCTCTCTATATTTACAGATGAAGAAAAAAATTGAAACTCCAGATTTTCCTCCCAAGAAAGTTCTTCAACTCTCAGCAAGAGGTGTTGAGCACAGACGGCAAGGCTTGGAAAACTATTTGCAGGTATTTCCTGTTTGAATCTCACATCACAGAAAATATTTTTTATGATAATGTTAAAATTCAATTACAAATGAAACAAATTTTGTTTTCATGAATCTATGATCTGATATGCACAACGCATTGAATCTTATCTCATTACTAATAAATCTCGCTATAAATATCCGGTCTTTATACCCGCAGAATCGTGGATTTCTGCGGGTGCTATTTTAAGACTCCAGCCCTACGCAAGTAACTAATACCACCACGCCCATTATTGAATCTAAGCAATCAGGAAATAATTGGATTTTGAAGGATGATTAAATTATGGGGTTGGTAGTATTTGCCTAGGTGTATCGTTTGCACACCAATAATAAAAGAAATGGACTGGAAATTTATAGCCTGAGTTATTCGTCATGTTGATATTTGTGGAAACAAGATTTAGACATCACATAGTAATTATTCACGTACAATGCAAATACAAAGAAGACTCCAGTTTTAATCTGAGATTGCAATAATTGGTTTTAAAATGCAGCTGTATCGTGATGGTATGAGGAAAATATTTGTATGTATTTGACTACTTTGTATTAAATATATTATTGCCAAGTTATATCCAGTGTTCACAATAAAGTGTGTGATTTCTGCACATATTATTCAATTCCTGCTTAAAAAGAATTGAAGGGCGAAATTACCGCCCCCCCAAAAAAAATCCTGGCCCAAAAATGCCAAATTTGGCATTTTTTCTGCCAAATGGCTTTTTCTTTGTTAATATTTTTGGCCTTTAATTGGTATTTTTGGCCCTTTTTGGGTATTTTTTGCTTTTTCTTAGTATTTTTTCCAAAAAGAACCCCCTTTTTAAAACTTCCCCCAAAATTACCAAGGGGGAAAACTCCCCCAACCCCATCCCCCTTCAATCTTGAACCTTAGTGTGAACAATGCTTATATCATTAATGGAGATAAAAGTTATTTTTTCAGGTTGAAACTTCCTGATATACCTGGAGGTAATCTTAAGTAGAGGGTAGTAAAACAATGGAATGAAGAAAGTTGTTTAAGAGAACAAAGGCTTAACATTTTCATTTAGGTCATTTTTGAGTGTAGCATTATTGACACTTGCTAAGTAGTAAATGCAGAAACAATTCCTTGAAAATATCTGTAAACCTTTTTCCATAATCAAGTTATTCCTGGTATTAAAGGGGCAGCCATTTATAATTATTTTGGTCATTGAATCTGTATTAGCTCTGATAACATTGTTGACCATATATGTATCCACACAAACAATATATTCCTTGCATTGCTTTCCTTTCCTTTTTATTTCGTCAACTCATGTGAAGTAAATTGTTTGATTGTTTATCCTTTATTATATTTGTACACACAAAGTTATACTGTACTTATATAGACAAGATAAAAAGAATTACAAAACTGATTAAGAAATACAAAAGTATAGTATGATATCTACCACTGCATGTAATTTCATCAATGATGTGCAGTAAAATGTCTTGTTATTATGATGACATTTTACAATTTTAAGTTTTAGAGTCAATTTATCATCAAAAGGTAGTTAGAGGATTGATTTATTGGGAAATGTATCTCTCTTCTATTTCACAGGGTATCCTATTAGGTGATGTTGTACCTAAGTCCCTGCTGACATTCCTTAAAGTGAACAATTTCAAGACCTCTAGCTATGAGTAAGTTTTTCATTAGGTTGTTGTTGTTTTACATAGATACTGTAGGGCCATCCAAGTCTGCTTGAAAACAATTCCCACTGCGATTAAGGACACTGAACCATTTCAGCTTCTGGAGGCCCATCAGACTCCCCGTATTGTCTCGTTTGCTCCTTAAGTTTGGTCAGCCCCCTTTCAAAAATATCTTGTTCAGCTTCTCCTAAATTCTTGGATCAGTTTTTAGACTTACTCTGGATTCTGTTCATTATTGGCATTTAACCTTGAGGTTTGTTAAAAGAAATTTGCTCTCTTGTAAGTGTCAAAAGGTTTGTTATGGGTGAGTCACATGTACACACCAGGAGTCATCTTTTGACATGAATGACATCCGTTTCATCACTTTCCTTTACAAGTGAATGAATAAACCTAACTCACTCTTACTTTGATAACTTCTAATATGAGAAGCCCATGCTCAGCCGCTTAAACAAGCATCACTAGTTATTGTTTTGTGATAGTGCAGTATCCATGAATAGGATGTCTATTCATCAATGTGTCATTGCTGCTGCTGGGGATTATTTTTGCTGTGATTTGATCAATGTAAAGTGGATATTGGTACCTAGTGTAAACTGTGCAAGCTTTTGGGATATCAAATAAGTGATTACAAACAATTAATCTCTCTGAGTAAGGAATATGCCACACTCACCACAGCAACGCGGTAACTGGTTGGGGAAAACGAAACTCAAATCCGCAATCATGCATGACCAATGCATTGACGTTTAGATGTCCATGTGATCTGCCGCAAGCTTTGATCCATCCATGGATCTATGGTACTTCTCTGGATCTTTAGTTTTTAGCAAAAGGAATAAACAAAATTCTGTTTGCTAACCATTCTGGGTAACTGGAATTGGATTTAGAAAGCCTGTAGCAGGCCTGTAGGCACACGTTTTATTCACCAGCTTGTCTTTCACTCTGTCTGTGTGTGCAGAAATTTGGTTTGTGCAGTATATTGCATAGACTGCATGACCGTGCGCCGCTAACTAGTTGTACTGTACCAGTAAGACATAGGATTTTTGCCTCACTTAGCTTCTCAGATTTTGTTGCCAGGCAAATTCGTGTGGTGAATTGGTTGAAATATCTGTCCACCAACTAACTCAGAGAGGTCAATTGTGTACAAAACAGTCATTTTGCTATCTTGAAAGTGAAGTGCTTTGAATATATAAGATAATTTTTCTCACAGTAAGAGATATGATATCATATGTAATTTTGAAAGCTTTGGGAATTTCTAATAATGATAGTTACGAATATCTATGTAGATTTTTCATTTTAGGATGGAGGAGTGATTTGAGTGAAAAAGTGGGAACATTTTGTTAGGCGGATATTTTTTGATGGCTTACCAGTTTTAATGATGGTTTGCCAATTTTAATGATGGTTTGCCAGTTTTAATGATGGCTTACCAGTTTTAATGATGGTTTGCCAGTTTTAATGATGGTTTGCCAGTTTAAATGATGGTTTGCCAGTTTTAATGATGGTTTGCCAGTTTTAATGATGGTTTGCCAGTTTAAATGATGGTTTGCCAGTTTTAATGATGGTTTGCCAGTTTTAATGATGGTTTGCCAGTTTTATTAATGGTTTGCCAGTTTTAATGATGGTTTGCCAGTTTAAATGATGGTTTGCCAGTTTTAATGATGGTTTGCCAGTTTTAATGATGGTTTGCCAGTTTTAATGATGGTTTGCCAGTTTTAATGATGGTTTGCCAGTTTAAATGATGGTTTGCCAGTTTTAATGATGGTTTGCCAGTTTTAATGATGGTTTGCCAGTTTTAATGATGGTTTGCCAGTTTTAATGATGGTTTGCCAGTTTTAATAATGGTTTGCCAGTTTTAATGATGGTTTGCCAGTTTTAATGATGGTTTGCCAGTTTTAATGATGGTTTGCCAGGTTTAATGATGGTTTGCCAGTTTTAATGATGGTTTGCCAGTGTTTTATGGTTTGCCAGTTTCATGAGATTCCAAAGTTCCTTTGATGAAATGGACCGAGCAGTACATTGTAATTTGAGTCAAAACCCAAGTCAGGGGGGACAGTGAGTTTGTTGTGGCTAGCAGCATAAATGCGCAAATGGATGCTCAGCACCTAATGCTTCAAGAGAGTTGACTTTGAGGATTTTTATCTTTTATTCTAGATATTTTAATATTCAAATGGGGGAACTCAGTTTAGCACTTGGCTAATCCTACATGAGGTATCGTACAATAGTACATAATAGGTAGAGTAAAAAATAGGAATATAAATACACATCTTACTAAATACACATCTTACAGGAATAAACAAACATTTAAATGGTTACGAATGTGCGCATGTATTTGGGTTCCGCCATCCTCTAGGTATGGACTTTGCTTGATATTACGTACACAAAACGTCACATGGCACGTTAAAACCATTGTCCTAGAAGATGTATGTCACCATCACAGATATCCGCATCTTGCAAGCTTTCTATGATAAGAGATTGAAGTTGACACTCTTTAAGCATTAGGTGCAGAGCATCAACTTGTGCATGTACGGTCCTTTGTTTTAGACAAAATAGTGATATATCTTTATGATAAATAATCAAGGTCTTTTAGTTATGATTTTTTCTTTATGTTTCTTCGTTTCTTTCAGTTCTTTAGATGAACTAGGCACGGAATCTGGATGGTAACGAACCTTAAATCTAATATTAATGTACCTTTATTGTATCTAACATTAATTATACCTTTGTTTGTTTCTAACATCAATGTACCTTTGTTTTTTTCCAACATTAATGTACCTTTGTTTGTTTCCAACATTAATATACCTTTGTTTGTTTCTAATATTAATGTACCTTTGTTTGTTTCTAATATAAATACACCTTTGTTTGTTTCTAATATTAATGTACCGTTGTTTGTTTCTAATATAAATACACCTTTGTTTGTTTCTAATATTAATGTACCGTTGTTTGTATCTGACCTTAATGTACCTTTGTTGTTTCTAACATTCATATACCTTTGTTTGTTTCTAACATTCATATACCTTTGTATGTTTCTGTATAACATTAATATACCTTTGTTTGTTTCTAACATTAATATACCTTTGTTTGTATCTAACATTAATATACCTTTGTTTGTTTCTAACAGTACCTTTGTTTGTATCTGACATTATTGTACCTTTATTAAAAAAAAAAAAAATCATTTTTGGAAAATTTCCTTAATTTTGGGGAATTTGTCTTTAATTTTAGGAAAGTTTTGCCAATTTTTCCGGAAATTATGGCCAGTTTTTGGCAAATTTTAGCACATTTTTCAAATTTTAGCACATTTTTCAAATTTTATGTTATTAATTTCACCTTCCAATGGTGGAGAAAAACATGCAACTGGGAAGGTAAAATCCTTGCAGTCTGCCCCCCCTCTTCCTTTGCTTCCTACAGCTGTGTGTTGTTGGTTAAATCAAATGATTTTGATAAGAATAGTATTGCATAGTGTTTGTTGTGCTTATTGCAACTTATGTGGGTTGAAATTATTCAAAAGGTTGAGTATTTTTTCAACAGGAAAAATTTCACAGTGAAATGGAATTGAACGAAAATGCAGTATTGTTTGTTGTTGAATTTCTGATTTGCTCAAACTTCATTGTCATATTAAGAACACTGAATACATGGTCCTTTATGCCCCAACCTCTGATTTTGCCATTTTTTGGTGGTTCACACAAACATTGCCAGATCTTATTCTGCCTAAGGTCAACTTTGTACTTTTCATAACAAATGTTACTTGAACTTTTTCCTAAATAAGTTTTGACTGTTATGTTTCTCCAGCTCATCCAACCACCAACCGATACTGATCTATGAAACTGATCCCTTTCTCTTGCCACCGTCTGATAGCGACTCAATTGACATCTTGGTAGAGGGCGTGCATCAGGGACTGTACTGTGATTTCAAGGACCCAGACAGTTCCAGCTCAAGTTCGTGACCTCACACTGCATAAGATGATTGACTGAGACTGTAGGCATTCATAGCGTGTATGTTCCCGAAAGTAACATTTTTCTCTGTAAAAAGTAAAGGCGTAAAATGGTTGAGAAGGGTTTTGAAGTATTTGCAAGCTCCAGAAAGTTTTTATTTAAAATAAAGAATAAATTACTGCCTATACCCTTCTGGAATCATACAATTCTAGCATATATATTTTGAAATGTTGAAGCCCTAGCATGTCTTTTTAAATCATACAATTCTGGCATGTCTTTTGAAATGATGAAAGTTTTGCATCTTTGCAAAACGAGCTGTGTTATAAGAATTTATTTGCTTGCTTACCTTTAGAAGGAAAGCTGATGTCCATCTTTCTTGCCATGATGTTTTATGCAATTCTTGTATTCTTACTCTGTGGTCAAATTGATTGACAATTGTAACGTTTTGGAACTGCTTCCATGCATTTTTCCATTTTAAGGAAAATCATAGTAGGGATCAGGGAAACTTTTCAGGTTGAATTTTCAGAAACAGGAAAGGCTTGATTTTTTAGCTCGCATCTGTTTCTTAGTAAGTTGCCAGTTGGTGCTTGAATCGCCTTAAAATTACCTGAAGCGGTACAACCCAAGGTAGCACGGGACAGTTTAAGTACAAAAGCCCTAACCTGAGTAGTGAGGGCTAGTATAATTCCTACTATGCACACAACACAAATATTGAGAGCCTTTTACCTGCCATAAGAATATGTGTGAATAAGCTAACAAGAGGAGTAAGACTGTCAAAATAACATGCTAAGATTCAATTTCCTTGTTAAGATATAGAAGCACAGAATTAATAATATTCCCCAGTGAATTACCTATGATAAAATCATCAAGTTTGGGGTCTGTGTACCAGAAATGGAACGTTTGTGGGATTTTTGTATTGTTTTCTGGAAAGTCCCATCCAAAACCTTGATGAGGTTGATTTTGCTAGGGGTTGACCTGAGGTTTCGGCCCTTCTTTGGGGTAGTAAATACTCTGATCTAAAAACACTATTAAAAAGGTGACATTATTCATTTACTATCAAAACATATTCCTTTTCTATACTACCAAAACATACATGTCTTGAATTTGTTCCTTGGTTAAATGTCAACCCCTCAAAAATGTTTATTCAGCCCTTTTGCAGGGTGTTCTAATTTTGAGTCTCGGATTAATACTTGATTAGTCCTCTGCTACCATATAGTAGCTTCTCACATGTGAGATTAATCAAGTAAATGAACCTGGTTTATTGGTTCGCATGCGAAGCATTATGCGAACCTATGTAATGGCAATTACGTCCATTCGGCCGGCCATCTGTCCGGCCGTCCACAGATTTGTCCTGAGATTTCCCCAGAAATGTTAAAGTTTTTTGAGAATCACTCAGAAAATGTTAAAGTTTCTTCAGAGTTCCTCAGAAAAAGTTAAAGTTTCTTCAGATATCCTTATGGAAGGTTAGAAGTTTTTCAGAAATATTTAAGACAGGATTAAAGACTAGTTTCCTTAAAAAGTCTACAAAATATTTGATATTTTTTTAGAAGGTAACTGTAAAATGATATAATTTTTCAATACTTTTCAGATATTGTCAAATCTCTCTTGTAGCACTTAAGATTTAAAATCCTTAAAATTCTCCAAAATATTTCGGCACCGACAGTTGTATCAGGCATGATTTTTAAACTCCACCTTTATTATTGTGGTCATTTGCATAAAGTTACTACAGTATATGACCTGACCAGACTTTTTTTATTTAGTATGCTTCGTCAGGGAGTGTGACAGGATGTGATTGCATATGGACGTAGGGAGCGATGCCATGTGGGATATGGATGGGGTCCATGAGGGACATATGATATAATATTTACAATGTTGTATACACTAAGGACTATATCAGGCATAATTATTTGACTCCACCTTTTTTTCTTATTCAACAAGTCATTTGCATATAAGTTATTATATGAAATGACACTTTCATACAAGGTATGCTCAATTAGGGACTGTGATAGCTAGGATGAGACTTCTTATGGAGCCTATGGGACATCATGTGAGACATGGGGTGGGATGCCATGTGGGACATGGGGTGGGATGCCATGTGGAACAGGGTGGAATGCCATGTAGGATATGTGGTGGAATGCCATGCAGGACATAGGGTGGAATACCATGCAGGACATAGGGTGGAATGTCATGGGATGGAATGTCATGTGGGACATGGGATGGAATGTGGGACATGGTGTCCCACCCCATTTTAACAAGTCATTTGCATATAAGTTATTATATGAACTGACACTTTCATACATAGTATGCTCAATCAGGGACTGTGATAGCTAGGATGAGACTTCTTATGGAGCCTATGGGATGTCATATGGGACATGGGGTGGGATGTCATGTGAGACATGGGGTGGGATGCCATGTGGAACATGGGGTGGGATGCCATGTGGAACAAGGTAGAATGCCATGTGGGACATGGTGGGATGCCATGAGTAACACAGAGTGTGACATAGGTTGGGATGCCATGTGTGACATAAGGTAGGATGCCATGTTTAATTAACATAAGGTAGGATGCCATGTGTGACATAGGGTAGGAGGCTATGTGGGACAAAGGGTAGGAGGCATGAGGACATGGGATGTGATGCCATGTGGGACATAAAGTGGGAGGGATACCATGTGGAACATATGGTGGGATGCCATGTGGAACATCGGGTGGGAAGCCACTGATGTGGGACACAGGGAGGGATGCCATGTCGAACATAGGGAGGGATGTCATGTGGTACATATGATTGGATTAATGTGGTACATACATGTAGGATGTGGGTCATAGCGTGGGATGCCATGTGGGAGATATGGTGGAATGCCATGTGGGACATATGGTGGAATGCAATGTGAGACACTTTATGGTGGAATGCCATGTGGGAGATATGGTGGAATGCCATGTGGGACAAGGCATGGGATGTCATGTGGGACATGAGGTGGGATGTCATTTGGTATGTGGGACATGGGGTGGAATGCCATGTGGGTCATAGGATGGGATGCCCTGTGGGACATATGATGAAATGTCACGTGGGACATGGGATGTCATGTGGGACATGGGGTGGGATGCCATGTGGGAGATATGGTGGAATGCCATGTGGGACATGTGATTGGATGTCATGTGGGATATAGGGTGGGATGCCATGTGGGACATGGGGTGGAATGCCATGTGGGACATGGGGTGGGATGCCATGTGGTACATGGGATTCCATGTGGGACTTAGTGTGAGATGCCATTTTTATGATTGGCCGGGTCATATGATATGGGTGTCAATTTGCATGGGCATGCGAACCTTGACGGTATTTACTGTTCTAGTTGAGCTCTGAATTTAAAGCATGGCTCGAAAATTAGCATTGGTTCATTACTAGCCAGTTAGGCTTTCTCACCTCACATTTCACTAGCCCGACTGAACTTTCCAAGTTCTTCTCTTCATGTGTGACATAAACATACAGGAATAATTCTGATTATAGGACTAGCCCCACAGGCTTTAATGATTGTAAATGTAATAGCCCATGTAAAATCAAGTATCCCTGGGCTAGCGGGCTTATGCTAATTCGAACACTGATTCAAAGATATGATTTCTAGCCTCATTTATTTTGGTAATGAATTTTTAAATTCATAAAATATTTTATTTATATATTCTCGTTCTGTTTTTTATGTACTTTTTCTTATTTAATCTCTTAATGCGAATGGGAACGTAATTTGAATACACATGTAAAAAATGTATTTAAGAAAATATTTCTATAAAACAGTAGTTATGTATAAGTTGAATTTGTACAGTGTTAATACTAAATGAGAAGATAGAAGAGCATCAAAAAAGAACTTAATGCTTATGCCATTGTATATGTTTATTGTTTTTGATAGTAATTTAAAATGATTTAGGGAAGTAATGGAAATTGCAGGAACCTTTTCAGTTGGAGAATTGGTGGCCACATAACAAAAAGGGTTCTGTGTTTTTCTCAGTTCTTTTCCTAATTTAAATTGGTTTGCAGAAAGGGTCATTTTAACCTTGTTGTATCGTTTGATGGTACAGCAGTTTTGTTGCCAATGTTGTGGCTGTTATGGTTAATAGCTGAAGATAACATGGAAATGTTTTTTCTTAGTGCAATATGTATATTTAAGGAAACACTGGGAGGGATTCTCTTTTGCTGTTTTCATGTCACTTGGGATTCCCCAAGAGTAGCACTTAACTAATTAATGTCATATTCATTTTAGGGTTAATGAAATATTCCCATGAATTTTCATCTTCATTTATATGATAGAGGACTACTAAAGAAACAAATTGGTGACAAAACCATGTCGATATCTTGTTCTGCTTTGGGATATTTCATCAGTGTGACCTCACAGTGTACAATGTGATGTCATAAAGGCAGATCCAAGACAATGTATATGTATTTTTATATAAAGAAAAGCTTTTCTTTTACTTAGTGCGTAAGGTTAATGAGCAGATGGGCAAATTAGTTCTTATAAAGTGTATGATATAACCTATCTCAATGTTTAAACAAAAAATGCTTCAAATATTTTAGAAAGAGGCAATCAACTTTTAAAGAAATATACAAATAATTGTCTTAGATTTGCCTTTATGACATCACACTGTACACCCTGAGGTCACTTTTAAACATACTGGCCTAATCTTTGAACTGTAATGACTTCTGAATGGAATAAGATACTAACATGATTTTTACACCATTTTGTTACTTTAATAGTCTATCATATATATAAAATGAACGGGAATATTCCTTTAAGGATAAAGGGGCTGAAACGTTTTTTTCTTGCTTGCTTCTAAGACTTACATTTATGTTTGTAGTGTAAAGGCCATAAGACACCGAACGCGATGCGACAAGTGATTTCTTAGATAATCATACAGGAAACAAATATTATAAGATGCTTTGACTTTTTGCAAATACACGATGAAGTTTACAATTAAGGCTTTCTGATGATACTGAAAAATTGTTACAAATGCTTTTTTGTTCAAACTGGGAAGAAATTCGCTTTAGTGGGGCGCGATTTTCTGTCACGATGCAAATTTTGCTTTAATAGGCATAGAAAGGCCCTTTCAATCAATTTTCATTATCATATGAATAGCCATGCGATGATAATGCTTCTCTGAAAACAAGAAGTCAAAATGTTTTTTTCCTTTGTTTTATTTAATTTTGTTTGAAAAATCACTCGCGCATCTTGTTCGATGTGTTACAGCCTTAACACTTTAGAAATAGTGTAAAATGCTTTCGTAGTTTTAAGATTTATTCAATTAAAGTTGAAATTAATCTGTAATCATTGCTGCTTCAGGAGTATAAAAACTTTCCAAAATTTGCAATCTGCTTATCCCTTGGTAACATTCAGCAACTTAATTTTCTTGTCAAATTATTGATTGGATGTATATATGGTTAAGTTGATAAAGTGAGTTAATTTTTGTGAGGCAATGTGGTAGTGGTCAAAAAAGGTAATGACTTCACATTAGAGAAAGGACAGCAGTAGCTATTACAGCATTTGCATACTTAAGCTTATAGATTTGAAAACCTGTTTACTTATTTTTAAAGAGATTTTGATATGAAATTCTCCTTGCCCCTCACAGTCCTCCTTGCCTGCCCCCTGTGCAACCTCCCAAGAGCATCCCTCACCCCTCACAAGTCCATAGCCGAGCCCTTCCAAAAAAACTCCAGATAAAATTATCTCCTTCCTACATTGTGCCTCTACAACCTTATTTAGTCCTCCACTCCCACCCCTTCTACATACATTTACCCCTTTGTTTGCACCTCTGCACTTCCTCTTTCGATCCTAGCTTCTTGGCTATTAGCCCGCGAGATGTGTAGTAAGTTACTTGTACTGACTCCTGAATAATATAATTATAATTTACTGTTAAGATTTTACTTACATTAAACAGGAGCTCAGCACTAATTAACATTAGTGCTGATCTTCTGATTAATTTAACTAAAATTTTAACAGTAAATTTTAGTTACATAAACAGTTTACCACAATTAACTTACTATACTACTGAACTAATAAATGGCTGAAAAACAAGAGTTAATACTTGTGGTGAGAAGATTAGCAAATCTACTTTTTCTTTACTAATTATTGTTTTAAGCCAAATTTCCCAAATGGCAGATCATTGACATTTATTGTGAGAAGTATATATAATACAATCAGTTGGTTGATCTGTTTTAAAAATAAATTTTGAAAGTTTTGTTTTTCTTAATACATTTGCAACTTTATGTCGAGCGTCCGCATCAGAAATCACACCATTTTCACGCAAGCACTTTTGAAATGAGTCTCGGTCTTTACAATAGAATAGACAAGCCCATTTTATTTGCTCGGAAATCTTTTAGAACTGAATTTTACTTTTGTGAAAGAATCCAAACACTGGTTTGTATGCCGACCACTAAAAGCCAATTCACTAATCATGCATTTTTCAAGACCCGATTCTTGGTATGCGATCAAAATTTGAACTCTTTCGTTGTTGCGGAACAATCATCAATGATAAACAAAGTTTCATCTCCCACGTTTATGAAAAGGTTCTAGTGTTTCATGTTCAGAAACATTTTCCATATTAGAAAGGTACACTTCATCATCCCACCAATTCCATGTTCTGTTTTAATATACTCGATTCCATTTAATTGTCGGACAAATTATAACAATATGTTCAAAAATGTATAAATATCCCCCCTCCCCTCGGGGAGTTACTAATAAATCAAAAATAAATTATGTTTTACCACAACCTGTTTGCCCACATATTAAGGCTGAATGTGGAAACTATTCAAGAAAAAAATCCATTTTTATTTTAGTAAACAGCCTAAAAATCTTCCATTTTCTATATTCAGTTGCGCATTCATAATAACATAGATGTAACATATTAATTCTCCTGCTGTTTCGGCAGTTCTCTCAAGTTGAATCGTGATTCCTTCTGAGCCGTTTTCAACCCGCCGCCCACTTTCATGCAAACTATTATCGTCAGGGTTTCTCATATCTGACCAAAGGGCACATTTTGTCGTTAAAAAGTCATGTTATTTAACATTTGAAATATTCAAAGCTTTGCCACATGCATTCCATGTTTGGCGACGGAATCGCCAAAATATTTGTTTATTTTATCCCAATGTTGGTATCTGTGAATCCCATGTTGATTTGGTTTACCTTCTATTGTAAATGAAAATTTCTTAATTTTAGGGTTAAAATATTTTTTGGTGTCTCTTTGTAAACAGCACCACCACCATCGTCAGAGGGATCTATAAAGATAAACAGGATGCCTTTTATACTTCTGGCAGGAATATTAAGATTGATATTCCAATAGTATTGCTTTTGTTTAGAGTTGTTTGTCTGTGGCGAAGAACACCTTTATAATATATAACAGTTGTTGATTTATAGTAGTTTCTTATTATTCGGGCTAACTCCGGATTAATAACCATTTCGTATATCAAACTAATTCCACCTAATACCTAGGATGCATTAGTATCTGTGCTCTTTATAACTCGAGTAATTATTGAATGTTAATTCATAACTCAATCAATCACCCAAACCCGATTGATAAAATGGCATATGATCTGAAGCATTTTAAAATCCAAAGAGAATCTGTTGTCATAAGTTAGATCAATAGCTTGATCTTTCCCGTCGTTTAAACCTGCGCTTTTATTAACAGAATTCATTCTCAGCTTCCCAATATTATCCGTTACAATCCAGTGGCGTGGTGGCAGGGGTAAACAACCCCTCCCCCCAGCAAAGCTTTCTGAGGGGGCGCCAAAATCGTCCCGAGGAGAAAATAAATTATGCCCTGTTAAAACTTACGTGTTGTTCAATAACTTCTTCCTATTAAGCAAGTAATATTCCATTTGTGTAGTCCAAAAGCGCATTAATTTTCCACAGAAAAGACTAAATTTCCCACCATTGACTGATTGACAGATTGGCACTCGAGCGGGCACCTGGATTTCGCGCTCGGACAGAAACCGATGCACGGCGGCGGAAGCTCGTCGGCAATATTTAATATCTGCTCCTGCCATGAAGGGCAAACAATGTTATTGACTACAGCTGATAGAAGCTTTTTGAGCGTCGCCGAATGCTCTCAGAGGCACACAAATTGTTATGAAAATGTACTCTCATAATACTTTTTATTCTCAACGTTGTAAATAAAAAATTCAAAGCTTTATTCTTACATCAGAACCATCAGAAACGTTCCCAAATAATATTCCTTTTAATTAACTTTAGTTCGGAATTGACACGATTTTTAGCAATTTTCTGCTACCAAAATCACGCAAAAACGCTACCAGCTTCCTGGGGCTTTGCCCCCTCGGTGCCAGGACGTCGACTCTGGATTTGACACAATGTTAACCTTTTTTCTACTCTAAAAATTGTGAGAAATGCAGGGATTCCTGGGGTTTCGCCGTGCAGCTTCGCCCAGTAGACTGATAGATGACACATTTTAAAGCCCTTTTCTGCTATTAAAAGCATGACAAACATAGGGATTCCTGCGAAACCCTGGGTCCTCACCAGGGCTTCGCACCTACAGCATGCCTAGAATTGACACAATTATAAGCCCCTCAATAATGAACGTGTCACAAATTTATTTTCTTTGGTAAATCTGCAATTTCAGGGAAATCTGTAATTTCAGGGAAATCTGCAATTTCAGGAAAATCTCCATCAATTTCTGGTAAATCTCCTTCAATTTCTGGGAAATCTCTCCAATTTTCGGGAATTTTCTTCGTTTTCGTGAAATATGCTTCCATTTTCATGAAGTTTCCATCATTTTTGGGATATTTTTTTAAATGTTTGGGAAGTTTTCTTTATACTGTTGGAAATTTCCTTCATTTTGCGGAAAATTGTCTTCATTTTTTGGGAAGTTTCCTTCATTTGCGGAAAATTTCTTTAATATTTGAGAAAGTTCTCTTCAGTTTTTGGGTAATTTTCGTCATTTGGCGGAAATTTTGTGATATTTTTTTTAAATTTGAGCAGTTTTCTTCAATTTTCATGAAATATTTTTTCATTTTTGGAATTTTTTTCTTCAAAGTTTACTTTATTTGTCGTGATATTTTCTTCGTTTTCGTGAAATTTCTATCATTTTGCGGAATTTTTTTTTACTTTTTGGGAAGCTTCCTTCATTTTCGAAAGATTTTCTTCAATATTTGAGAATGTTCTCTTCAATTTTCGTGAAATTTACTTCATTTTGCTAGGATTTTCGAGATATTTTCTTTCATATTTGGGCAGTTTTCTTCAATTTTGGGGAAATTTTCTTACTGGTATAGGGTTCTTGATTTTTATGTATCTACAAAAACTACTATCTTAGTACCCAATAAAGCATATAACTAATTTCAGCGATGGTTAGAATTCCAACAACTAAGGCTACCTTTTTATTTTCATGATTTACTGCTTCTGCGGGTAAGACTGAAGGACTGCTATTGTTACTACTCGACTCCGAAGTGGACATGGCATGTCGCGTGGGTCGCCTCGCGCGGGTCGCCTTGGGTCGCGTAGCTCCCTCGGGTCGCGTGGATCGCTTCGCGTGGATCGCTTCGCGTGGATCGCTTCGCGTGGATCGCTTCGCGTGGATCGCTTCGCGTGGATCGCTGGATCGCGTGGATCGCTTCGCGTGGATCGCTTCGCGTGGATCGCTTCGCGTGGATCGCTTCGCGTGGATCGCTTCGCGTGGATCGCTTCGCGTGGATCGCTTCGCGTGGATCGCTTCGCGTGGATCGCTTCGCGTGGATCGCTTCGCGTGGATCGCTTCGCGTGGATCGCTTCGCGTGGATCGCTTCGCGTGGATCGCTTCGCGTGGATCGCTTCGCGTGGATCGCTTCGCGTGGATCGCTTCGCGTGGATCGCTTCGCGTGGATCGCTTCGCGTGGATCGCTTCGCGTGGATCGCTTCGCGTGGATCGCTTCGCGTGGATCGCTTCGCGTGGATCGCTTCGCGTGGATCGCTTCGCGTGGATCGCTTCGCGTGGATCGCTTCGCGTGGATCGCTTCGCGTGGATCGCTTCGCGTGGATCGCTTCGCGTGGATCGCTTCGCGTGGATCGCTTCGCGTGGATCGCTTCGCGTGGATCGCTTCGCGTGGATCGCTTCGCGTGGATCGCTTCGCGTGGATCGCTTCGCGTGGATCGCTTCGCGTGGATCGCTTCGCGTGGATCGCTTCGCGTGGATCGCTTCGCGTGGATCGCTTCGCGTGGATCGCTTCGCGCGGGTCGCTTCGCGCGGGCCGCCTCGCGCGGGCAACCTCACCAAAACTCATCTCTGTAGCACTCAATGATCATTCCATTTATCATACGGGCTGCTTAAGCTAGATTTATCATAATCATTGTCAGGCATTGGAATATAACCACCATCATAATGGTATGCAGTTTCCAACCATTGCTGTGATTATCTTCGCGTTGTTTCCACGTGAAACGGGGTGAAACCTAAAACTGTCCACATATATTTTCATAGGCAGACATGCTGTTCTCGAAAGCCGACCAATAATTTTGAAATGGAGTAGGACAGCCCATTTCTTATAATAATCTTCTGACCTGATAATACACGTAAAATCTATAGACAGTTTTAACCATAGGATTTTCATGATTTATATGTACGTAAGATATCCCACAACCCATTGTCGCCATCTATATAAGACAATTTAATTGATTTTAACCAAAACCCCATAAGCTGGCTACTCCACAAATTAACAATTTATCAGATGTAACATAAGATAACTTGTATTTCTCAAAAAAAATTGGAAAACTAGCGCGGAAACTCTTACTATCAGATATCTATATACCCTGCTGTGTAAATTCTGTTTCATTAACTCCAGGACTTGGTAATTTTTATACTCTGCTTACTTGATATCTTTTTTAAAAATTACTTCGAAATGCTATTGGTAATGTTGTCATTTGATCGTTTTCATAAAAAATAAAAATACATCATACATTTAAAATTGAACATTTTGATTAAGCAATAATATTAGAGCAACCTACTGACAATCGGAATTCAAAAGAGGTTTCCATAATCGTAAAATCAATCATATATTTTGTAGGGTACTATAACGTTTCATGGGGATAAAGAATACAAATTAGAACATAATTACGGATATACCTTTAGACGCCGGTTTTTAAAACTTTCTGCAGCTGTATGGAATAATAACCAAAGTTCCATAAATAAAAATTAACGTAAACAAAAAAACAGGGCAAGCAGCCATCATAATTACACCAGAAAAGTCTAAATCACTCAAATTTTCTGAAAATCTTTCAGATATATTTAGTATGGATTATAGATGGTTGTCAGATGGAAAACACATTGGAAGGATAAATTTTCAACCATTCAAAACTATTTATTTGCACTACGATCAAATTTCCGCAAGTGAAATTTTTTTTAATAGAAAACCCTCAGATCTTTCAGAAACTATTTCTATTGTTGATAAACCTTTTGGGAGAAGTATGCACATTGATTACTGCGACAGCGTTTGCAAAGAAAAACCTTTGATACTTGGTCCAATTAGTGAATTTACATTCAGTATAAAGGATTTCATAGGACCTGAAAACAACAACCGCGGCCTACCCGTAATATTAAATTTGGAAAAACATGATTTTTTTTATTTGTAAATGAAATGAGTATCTTTGGTCCAGAATTTGATTTCTATAGTATCGATGACAAATTGACAAAGCTAAAAGCATATGTCATTACTGAAATACTTAGGACAAAATATGAAGAGATAGCTCCGAATATGCTGTAACTAATTTATATGAAGTTGATTATATAACTATTGAATGGAATGGAACATATAAGCAACCAAGATTCATGTAGAAACGTGTCTTGGTTAGCGGAGGAAGTATTACTACTTTAAAATTTAAAATTAAGGGCACTAATTGTGCGGACAGTGCGGGGGCTGGAAATTATAAATTAAAGCAATGGTGTGTTTTTTTAGTGCTGATGGAACAAAATATAGAGCATTTGACTGTAATACTTCTGCATACTTTCGTATGCGCTAAGAAAATAATATTTTGCAAATCTTTTGGAGGTGCAGATTATATTTGTTACGAAATTAAAATATATTGATAAAATCTCGCATATATATAAAATATGGAAGAAAAACAAGATTTGAAGCCAATGAGGCCGAGTGCCCCTGATTATCCAAATATTTATCCTCAATTGTCAGGAAATCCCACTAACCTATACGCATACAGGTTGCAAAAAAATTAATGATATTCAAAAGAAGATTGAAAAAGAAAAAATTAAGGCAAAAGTCATTACATTAAAAGTATGAACAAATATTAATATATTAGACTATACAGTGGCAGCCATTGCTAGCGGTTCAATTGGAATCGTCTCTCTATCAGGCGTTGTAACGGCGCCCATTATTTTAAAATAGTTTGCACTTAGTTGCGATATCGGAGTAATGTTCTCTAAAGAGTTTTTGCGAAAATTAGTAAAGAAAGCTAAAAAGCATAATAAGATTAGACTTATAGCTATTTCTAAACTGAATACTATATCAAGTTATATTTCAGAAGCCTAACAAGATGGTGCTATAAGTCAAGAAAAATACGAATTAATTTTGAGAGAATCTGAAAAGTGTTCTGCAATGAAGGATGAGATAAGGCTACCGAAAAAGATACTGCTCAATTACTAAAAGCAGAAAAAGAAAAATTAATTAAAGAGGTTAAGAAGAATAAAAACAGAGGAAATTCTACAAAAGCTTACAGATTACAATTACAAACTGAGATTGTTAGAGAAAAAGGAAACTCGCCCTCTATACATATATTGAACACAATTTTTGAAACATATGCTTGCAAAAAGTAAAGAGAATGGATCACAGAACAAAAAAAAACAAATTAAGAATCATTTACTATAGCAGTACTGGAATGTGAAAAGGAGATGCCGCAATAAACAAAGTAGCTAAACAAGCAAGAGTTACAGGTAAAGTCGCCAAGAAATATTTAACAAAACAAGCTTCGTGGCAAATTTGGCAGGGCTACTCCAAAAATAAATTCCATAACCAACGATTGTGAGTAGTAAGAGCGCAAAACCTAATGACTTGCATGAAACCGATCTATTATTTTAACCACAGGTAAAAAAAACTACAAATATGCACTTACAGTCGTCGATGTGGCAAACAGGTTCAAGGAAGCTGACCACTTACTGATAAAACAGCAGTTCAAGTAACTAATGCTTTTAAAAAATCTACAAAAAAAAAGTCCGTTGACCTTTCCAAAAATAATAAAAGTTAACCCAGGGAAAGAATTTATGGCTAGTGTAAACACTCTAATGAAAAACCACAATGTTATTATTCAGAGGAGTGAAGTTGGGAACCATAGAGCGGAAACGATTGTACAGCGATTTAATAGAACATGAACGGTTATTCCCTCATGAGTTTGCTATGGAAATGGCGAGCTATTCGACTCAAGGGAGCCATTCGACTCAAGAGAGCCATTCGACTCAAGCTAGCCATTCGACTCAGGGAGCCATTCGTCTCCAGGGAGCCATTCGACTCCAGGGAACCATTTGACTCCCGGGAGCCATTCGACTCCAGGGAGCCATTCGACTTCAGGGAACCATTAGACTTAAAGGAGCTATTCGACTCAAGGGGCCATTCGACTCAAGGGAGCCATTTCGAACCAAGGAAGCCATTCGACTCAAGGAAGCCATTCGACTCAAGAGAACCATTCGACTCAGGGGAGCCATTCGACTCAAGGGAGCCATTCGACTCAAGGGAGACATTCGACTCCAGGGAGCCATTCGACTCAAGCAAGCCATTCGACTCAATGGGAGCCATTCGGCTCCAGAGAGCCATTTGACTCCAGGGAGCCATTCGACTCAGGTGAACCATTCGACTCAAGGGAGCCATTCGACTCAAGGGGCCATTCGACTCAAGGGGGCCATTCGACTCAAGAGAGCCATTCGACTCCAGGGAGCCATTCGACTAAAGGAAATTATTCGACTCAAGGGAGCCATTCGACTCAAGGGAGCCATTCAACTCATGGAGCCATTCGACTCAGGGAAGCCATTCGACTCCAGGGGTCCATTCGACTCCAGGGAGTCATTCTACTTCAAGGAGCCATTCGACTCCAGGGAGCCATTCGACTCAAGGAAGCCATTCTACCCAAGGGAGCCATTCGACTCAAGGGAGCCATTTGACTCAAGGGAGCCATTCGACTCAAGAGGGCTATTCGACTCAAGAGAGCCATTCGACTCCAGGGAGCCATTCGAATAAAGGGAGTTATTCGACTCAAGGGAGCCATTCGACTCAAGGGAGCCATTCGACTCATGGAGCCATTCGGCTTAAGGGAGCTATTCGACTCAAGGGAGCCATTCGACTCAAGGGGGCCATTCGACTCAAGTGAACCATTCGACTCAAGAGAGCTATTCGACTCAAGAGAGCCATTCGACTCAAGGAAGCCATTCGACTCCAGGGAGCCATTCGACTCCAGGGAGCCATTCGACTTAAGGGAGCCATTCGACTCCAGGGAGCCATTTGACTCCAGGGAGCCATTCGACTCCAGAGGGCCATTCTACTCAAGGGAGCCATTTGACTAAAGGAAGCCATTTGACTCCAGGGAGCCATTCGACTCCAGGGAGCCATTCGACTCCAGGGAGCCATTTGACTCCAGGGAGCCATTCGACTCCAGAGAGCCATTCGACTCAAGGGAACCATTTGACTAAAGGAAGCCATTTGACTTAAAGGAGACATTCGACTCCAGAGAGCCATTTGACTCAAGGGAGCCATTCGACTAAAGGAAGCCATTCGACTCCAAGGAGCCATTCGACTCCAGGAAGCCATTCGATTCAAGGGAGCCATTCGACTCCTGGGGTCCATTCGATTCCAGGGAGACATTTGACTCATGTGAACCATTCGACTCAAGGGAGCCATTCGACTCAAGGGAGCCATTCGAATCAAGGGAGCCATTCGACTAAAGAGAGCCATTCGACTCCAGAGAGCCATTCGACTCCAGAGAGCCATTCGACTACAGAGAGCCATTCGACTCCAGAGGGCCATTTGACTCCAGGAGCCATTCGACTCCAAGGAGCCATTCGACTCCAGGGAGCCATTCTACTCAATGGAGCTATTTTACTCAAGGGATTTTACTCAAGAAGCCATTCACTGAGTAAGTAAACAAAGTCACAGTGGGTTAAAAGCTTACCTGAAGTTGTACAAGCATTAAACAACGAAGAAACTATATTAATTGACTCTAAACCTAAATCTGTCAACCAAAGTCCATCACTACCCACTCAGAAAGGACGTAAAGTCGGTTATGAAGAAGAAATTCATCCCAGCCACAGCCCTAGTAAGATATTTATATGCTCCGGGGTCCGGGGAAGCTGAAAACGATACGCGAAAAAGAGCCACAGATCCTATTTGGTCTATTAAAACTTACATCAGAACATATTCTATTAAGGGAAATCATCCTGTTTTGTATTATTTAGATTGCCCAGGAAATAGTTGCCCCAAAGATCATTTGTAAGATAGGACTTACAAATTGTGCCCTTTGATAATGAGTTACCTAAGTAACTTACAAGTAACCTACAAGTAGCCTACAAGTTCCGGTAACGTACAAGTAACCTACAAGTAGCTTACAAGTAACATACAAGTAACCTACAAGTAACCTGCAAGTAACTTACAAGTAATCTACAAGTAACCTGCAAGTAACCTGCAAGTAACTTACAAGTAACCTACAAGTAACCTTCAAGTAACCTGTAAGTAACTTACAAGTAATCTACAAGTAACCTACAAGTAACCTAAAAGTAACCTGCGAGTAACTTACAAGTAACCTACAAGCAGCCTACAAGCAACCTACAAGTAACTTACAAGTAAATTACAAGTAACTTACAAGTAACTTGCAATTGCAATCATACGTATCATAAAGATCTTCACAATGAAAATCATTATGCCTAGCAATGTTAACATTACATACCTCTGTTCTGTTGTATTATATGCTGGTATACATTGCACAGTTAAGAAATTCAAAACTAGACTAGAAACTAAATTAAAAGTTTTGAAGAAAAAATATATAAATATAAATAAAAACATGGAACAGATGATTGAAATTCTTAAAGAACAGGAGTCATCCAACTCAAGGGAGCCATGCATTGAGCCGAAGCCGACAGGCGACTCACTGTCAGTTCCTTTACCAGAAAAATGTGATGATTTCATAGAAACGATAAGATGTAGATTAGCGAACGTGACAGCTGGTAGTGACTCTAGAACAACATTTTGGTAAGTTTTACACTATTGAGGGCGCCGAGAAGCTAAAATATGAGGATATTATAAAATTGTATGCAATATATGAAGCAAGGTTAGGCCAAGGTATAACCAAATCCTTAGGTTCGTGTGTAATTACGCTATATGTCAAGTTCGTGGAACGCTTATATGAAGTCGTCGATGAAAGTGACCTAATCAAGGATTTAAAAGAGAACCCTTTTATCACAAATGCTTTCAATCCTATCTTATGCAATATGTATCATAACTTGGCAACTATTGGCTCCTGTTACGGCCGCACCTAAAACAACACACTCACACCCACACACTCACTGTCCTCTACCGGCCATATGTCCCATAAGGCTGCAGTGTACTCTTCAACGTATCCTGTCTCTGGCAACGTGTGTGGCTTCATTCCAAGAATTCCACCCTAGCTCCTCTCTTTCCTTTACTACCGTTCTTCTCCATGTCGTTCTTGAGCGTCCTACTTTCTTTCTCCCTTCTGGTTTCCATGTCAATGCTGTCATGCAGTGGCTGTCCACTTTCATTCTTAATACATGTCCAATCCACCTCCATTTTCTCATTTTGACATTGTTGCTAATTCTCCATTGTTTAGTAAATCTCAATAATTCATCATTTGAAAGAACATGTATGGCCATCTGATCTAAAAATTTTTTCATGCATTCAAACATGAAGGTATCAAATTTCTCACCGTCAGTCTGATTGGTCTGTTATTTCCCACAGGCTCTCCCTGTGTACTAAGTCGAACGCATTTTTGAAGTCAACAAAGGTAGGTAATATATAGGGTTGACTGCCATTCGACGACCTGTTCTAATATGTTGCAAAGTATGAATATTTGTTCGGTGGTGTTCCTTCCTCTTCTGAACCCTGCTTGTTCAACTCTCAGCTTGCCGTCAATGCCGTTTCTATTTCTATTGACCAAAATCCTCCAAAACACTTTGCTAGGCACTGATGCTAAAGTAATACACTGTTAAGTGGGAGTCCACATGCCAGAGTGCATTTCAAACTCTCAAAGTTTGTCTCACAAGACACCCAATACTTTGTGCCTCAGACTTTAAAAATAAATTCCTAGTTTAAACTCATGCCTCCCAATTTGGTATGGGGGCAGTACTAAGTCTGATCAAAGAAGGCGGTAAAGAGTATCCTATTGCCTATCATAGGGAACAGAGATTTAGTGTTACAGGGAAAGAAGCATTAGCAATTATTTGGACAATTAACAAGCTGAAGTATAATCTTTGTGGCAAGAAATTTACAATTCTGACTGACTACAGGGCATTGAAGTGGTTGGAAGCAAATAAAGGTGCAAATAATAGGCTACTAAGATTGTCGCTAGCTCTAAAACAGTTCAACTTTGATATAGAATACAAGAAAGGTAGCTTAAATGGAAATGCTGATGGGTTAAGTAGATCGGGATAAGTTTTTAAAATGTATGTGCAGGACACATGATAAGAAAGAAGTAAGGAAAAACAATGGATTTGGAGATGGTGACAGTACAAGTTTATGTTTAATATGTATTACTGTTACATTGAAGAAGTAAAATAGTGCTAGCCCCATTATACATAGTGCTAGCCCCATCATACATAATGCTAGCCCCATCATACATAGTGCTAGTCCCATCACATATAGTGCTAGCTTCATCATACACAGTGCTAGCCCCATCATACATAATGCTAGCCCCATCATACATAGTGCTAGCCCCATCATGCATAGTGCTAGCCCCATCATACAGAGTGCTAGACCCATCACACATAGTGCTAGCCCCATCATACATAGTGCTAGCCCCATCATACATAGTGCTAGCCCCATCATACATAGTGCTAGCCCCATCATACATAGTGCTAGCCCCATCATACATAGTGCTAGCCCCATCATACATAGTGCTAGCCCCATTATACATAGTGCTAGCCCCATCATACATAGTGCTAGCCCCATCATACATAGTGCTAGACCCATCATACACCCTTAGATATTCTTAGCATGAGCTGTTTTGAATGACTTTGCAGGCGGTTTTGGTTTTAGTGTATTACCAAATTATGTAAACTATAAAATGAGTTTTTAAATATTGCACTGAATACACAAACATCACCATGAAGTATAAAATCTTCTTTATATAAGATTCTGTACTGGGTCAAGATATACCTAAGTAAAAGCGATAACTGTTTGTATCAAAGTCAGTGGTAAAAATAATCTGATAATGGGTCGTAAATGGGCATATTGGACATAAATTTTAACATGTAACTTAAAGACTTGATACAGTCTTATATGGGGAGGGAGAATGTTGTAAAGATCCCCCTAAGGTCGTCAACTTTTCCATGTATAGAGAGCTGGGTAATAGCTTTTCCGTACTTTGATGAGTATGCTTACCATATGGGATCTACTTATACAATTCCTTAACAGTGAAAGCTGGGAGTCAAAGTAGAATTCCATAGTAAGACTTCAATCCCCTTATACTAGATGGCCATTCTGCCTTAGCTGAAGCAGGGTTTCATAAAGGACTTTTATCAAGTGTTATTGATTAGATGGTAGAAGGTGGTAGAGATTAAAAACTCAGGAGTGAGTAAGAAGGGACTGGAGAGAGAAGGTTGTAAGACAGAGGTATAAGTGTTGTGAGATAACTTGAAATAGATATTTAAGTGGAAATTGTAATATTGTCAGGCGTGCTTTCTTGATAACTTTTTGTGTACAGCAGACTTTATTACAACAACAAAACACGTACAAATACAAAATGATACATTTAATAAAACAGAAAATGGAGAATATTAACAATCCGATACGGGAGAAGATACAGATTAAATCAAAGGCAGGAGTTCAAAAAGTTACTAAAGCAGTTATGGAAAAGAATCCAAATAGAGCTACTGCAGGTAAAAATCTTGCCGAATTCAACAGAAAGAACAAAGAAAAGTTGAAACAATATGAATCAAAAGTGTATTCTCCGCTTACGGGGGAGCCATCCATTGAGTCGGAGTCGACAGGCAACTTAGTGCAAGACTCTAACTCAAGGGAGCCAACAGGCGACTCAATGCATGGCTTCCTCGAGTCGCATGGCTTCAACTTGGGCAATTGGGCTCCTTCTATTTCACCCACAATTATAGGTTTTGTTGTTGTTATTGTTGCAGGTATTGCTATAGATGGTACAAGTCTCAAAAGTATGAATCAAAAACAAAGAGAGCCATGCAACCTGAGGGAGCCATGCGACCCAAGGGAGCCATGCGACCCGAGGCAACACAAACAAAACCAAAGGAAACCAAGAAAAAGCGAAATATTTTTGATATGGATTAATTTGTTTGGAAATGTTTTTTCCCAAATAGATAAAAATGGACAGACCACTTTCGCACAGGCTTTTAACAAGTTCTTTCAAAGAAGACGACATAAACTGAAGGGTGTCTTTGAATTTCAGTGCACATTTTGACATTTAATATTAAATCCCAAATAATTTTTGTAGTTGTGAGGAATGCAGCTTACTTTTTCTCCATTATGTGAAGAAGAAATGATAATGTGAGGATCATAACCTTTTAGGTTGTAAAAAATACCGGTTTATCTAAATAATCTTTCTCTATACGAAGTTTTCTATTACCATGTGCTGCACCGCGGAACTTGTCAGTAAAGTAATTATTAATCTCTCACTTTACGGTGGGGGCTGTCTCGTTTTAATTTACCTCAAAAATCTTTTCTTGCATATCCAACAAGTTGCTACTTTGTTGGATATTTTGTCATCCTCTGGAGTCATTACTAATTCTTTTTGATTTGCTATTATGTGATTTCTTATTTTCTTGCGAGTTGCTGCTAATGATTGTAAAACCTTTGATCCAAGATTTTTCGATTCCTCTTCTGTTGTAGCTGTGAATGATTCCTGATAGAATACCCCGCCATTAAACCATATAAACATAACTACAAGCCTTGTGCTCCTGTGTTATTTTTGCACTGGTTTCAGGATCCCTGCAACTCAAAGGAGCCTCGCGACTCAAAGGAGCCTCGCGACTCAAAGAGCCTCGCGACTCAAAGGAGCCTCGCGACTCAAAGGAGCCTCGCGACTCAAAGGAGCCTCGCGACTCAAAGGAGCCTCGCGACTCAAAGGAGCCTCGCGACTCAAAGGAGCCTCGCGACTCAAAGGAGCCTCGCGACTCAAAGGAGCCTTGCGACTCAAAAGGAGCCTCGCGACTCAAAAGGAGCCTCGCGACTCAAAGGAGCTCAGCGACTCAAAAGAGCTGCGCGACTCAAAGGAGCCCCGCGACTCAAAGGCGCCTCGCGACTCAAAGGAGCCTCGCAACTCAAAGGCACCTCGCGACTCAAAAGAACCTTTCGACTCAAAGGAGCCTCGCGACTCAAACGAGCCTCGCGACTCAAACGAGCCTCGCGACTCAAACGAGCCTCGCGACTCAAACGAGCCTCGCGAATCAAAAGGAGCCTCGCGACTCAAATGAGCCTCGCGTACCAAAACGAGCCTCGCGACTCAAACGAGCCTCGCGACTCAAACGAGCCTCGCGAATCAAAAGGAGCCTCGCGACTCAAAAATAACCTTTCGACTCAAAGGAGCCTCGCGACTCAAACGAGCCTCGCGACTTAAAGGAGCCTCGCGACTCAAACGAGCCTCGCGAATCAAAAGGAGCCTCGCGACTCAAATGAGCCTCGCGTATTAAAAGGAGCCTTGCGACTCAAATGAGCCTGCGAATCAAAAGGAGCCTCGCAAATCAATGAAGCCTCGCGACATAAAGGAGGTACGCATTGAGTCATATTTCGTTACTTCGAAAATTTAAGTATGTTTCTGGCATGCCCGTTGTTGATTTCTTTTTGGTTGGATAACATTCTTTGTAAGCTGGAGTTGTTATGTCTATACAGTTCTCACGATGATCATCTCTTATTCTTTCAGAAGTGAAATATTGATTACATAAATCGAAAAATATTTTTGCTTACCATCTTAAGAAATAGAATAAAATAAACTATTAAATTTAGTGATGAGAACACAGTGGCCATCTCGGGGCACAAAATCATCCTCTTTCGACACAACTAAAAATAGTAGACTAATTCGTTTGATGCTAGGATCTTGTTTACTGTAATATATAGGATGTATATGATTCAATGATTCAACTAGTTGGTCATTGATACACATTTACAACAATATCATAATCCCTTTTTATCCTTGGAATATCCCTTAGCGCTTCGGGACACTTGGATACTTTAATTTTGTGTTCACGTTTTTTGCATTTAGAGACTCTACCTTTATTAATCTCTACCGGATAAAGATGTGCAAGAATTGATCAAAGAAAACATTCATTATCTCTATTTTGGATATTTATTGCACATTTTTTATTATATATAAATTTTGGTGTTGGGAAAATTTTTAAACCATATGTTGGTTTGAATTGTACATTATCTATTTAGATATTTTTGATATCAAGAATTATACTGCCAGGCTGTTAAAATGTATTCATATTTTTCCTCAATATCTTTCATAAGTTTAATCATTGTTTCAGAACTTGATTCTTTAGTAAGCATTTCCACTAGCTTTCTTCTGAGATAGAAATCTATTTTCTATATTTGTTGCTTTCCATCTTTATCTATAATCTTTTTCCTTCTACAATTTTTAATGTAAATTGTGTTTGAAATCTCTTAATTCATCATATTATTTAGAGCGTCTTCAAACTTTTGCCTATTCTCAATAAACAATTTGTTAATGATTTTGGGAAAATCAAATTGCCCTCTTTATTGTGGGCAAATTTACCCATTATTTTTGGATTTTCCTAATTAGAAAAAACTAATTCTCTATAATTTGTATTCCTCGATTTATTTTCAACTAAAGTTCGTCTATCTTTTCTAACATTATTGTTAACGGTAGCAGCCTTTTGCAGTCTTAACAGCCTTAGCAGTCTTAGCAGTCTTTACCGCTGCGAATAAAGAAGGATCAAAACTATCTTCGAGGGGTCGTGAGGATTTATTAATTCATTTTTTAGGTTTTTTTAAAGCTTTTTTCTTTATCTGTAGTAAATATGATTATTTTTTCACGCAACTAACTTAATGTTATTTTCATGTTTATAAAATCTTGTTAGCATCATTGATAATTCATCCTAAAAACTATCAATTTTTGTAAACTCTATTTTATCCAGACATTTATTTTTATTAGAAAAAACAAACATCTCTTTGGATCATGAATGGCTAGATCAAATTTATTCAGACGTATAATTGATCATGTACCGTAGCATGTATCACACCATGATCTAAAAGCAAATCTTAAGGTTACCGTAGCAACGCTAACTATCTGTTCGTTTGTTTGATAGGTGCAAGAATGATTATAATTTGTGTTGTATTACAAAATGAGTTGGCTAAAGTGTAGAACACCGTAAGACAATTATATTTGTGTTGTATTACAGAATGAGTTGGCGAAAATGTAGAACCCCGTGAGACAATTATCATACACATATTTGTGTTGTATTACAAAATGATGTTATTCCAGATGTGGACGCTCGAGATAAAGTTGCAAATGTATTAAGAAAAACAAAACATTCAAAATTGATTTTAAAAACAGATCAACCAACTGATTATTGTATTATTTATACTTCTCACAATAAATGACAATAATCTACCATGGGAAAATAACAATGTTTAGTAAAGGAAAAAAAGATTTGCTAATCTTCTCACCACAAGTATTAGTTCTGTTTTCAGCCATTTATTAGAACAGTAGTATAGTTGTGTTTAACTCCTGTTTAATGTAACTAAAATTTACTATCAAAAATTTAGTAAGATTAATCAGAAGATTAGCACTAATGTTAATTAGTGCTAATCTCCTGATTAATGTAAGTGCAATTTTAGCAGTATGTTGTAGTTAGATTAATCAGGAGTCAGTCCAATAATCTATACTACTTCCCGTACTTCTCTCAGACTCCTCCTATTTTCTTTTCTTCCTACCTCTGGAATGATCTAATCTCTCATGCATAATTTGACACTTGCTGTCATGGTGCCGTTAAGCCCTCATCAAACAAACAAACAAATATCGTCAGTGGATGTAATTGCCTTCTCCGGATCATGATCCTATCATGGGATCAAGATGAAGCAACTACGATCAGATACAGTGACTTAAAGACCAGAACCAATGAGATTTTATTATCCATGGCCTACAGATAATAATTGGCCCAATGCTAATAGGAAGACATTTGTACAGGACATTTTGCAAAGGCTTTTTTAGGCTGCCACCTTAAATACAAGATCGAAATAAATATCAAGCTGTCTAAAATAGTGAGAATACTTCCCCTGCGAGCGTGACGGACAACGGATGAATGATTTTTGAATATATGAATTAAAAATGAATTGCAAGATTAGACATATATGTAAATGACTGGTAATTGTGAATTAATCATCTTTGACTGAAACAAAGTTCATTACATAGGCCCAATGGCAAAAACGTAAAAACCATAATTCCATGCAACTAATCTGTTTCATTATTAGTTTTTGAAACGGCATGCATTGATCTTTTCTTGTGTGTTCAAAAGAATCACTGAATGAAGTAGTTCAATTGATTTTCGTCAACATGGTAGCTGTCACCTACATAACTATATACAAAGGAAGAAAAGGATATTAATTTTCAAGCGGATTGTAAAGAAGGACAAAATAGTGATCGTATGGCACTATATAACGCTTTAGATAAACTGTACGCAAAAAATCCATTTGCTTTTTTTTTAGGAATAATTGTATTACTTTCTTCACGAACATACAAGCTTTTTTTCCCTTTATCATTGAAGCAGATTTAAAAGCATTGTTGAAATGGCGCGGATGGAAAATGTTAAGAAGCTTTTGAACGAATTCTCGGACTATACCACGTTTCACGGCTGGCCAAATGTAATAAAGGCTTCAAATATACTATCACGACTTTTGTGGAGCTTGTTTATTACAATTGCAACAGGTTTTTTTTGTGTTCCAGACTCAACTGTTAGTGAGACAATATATATCTTTCCCATACACCACCAACGTAGATATCGTCACCCAGGATAGTATACCGTTCCCGGCAGTCACTATTTGCAATCTGAACAAATTGAGGAGATCAAAGCTTCCCGGAACCAGATTTGAGAAAATTCTTGAGCTTGACGATTCAAAGAATTTTAGTTACTTTATTGCAAGCAGAAAAAAGTGTGAGTTTCAGAACATTGACGATGCCCTTGATTCATTGATCGATTCGGCCACCAACAAAAGTGGGCCAGATAGTTACAATGATTTCCTTGATTCATTGAGCGATGTTTCCCGTAACGAGAGAGGGTCAGAGAAAAACAGCTACAATGATTTCCTAAACAACGATTTTCTTAATGGAGACTCGGTTAAGTGTAACGAAGACGTTCCCAATGAATTTATGGATTTTTTAAAGTTCTTCAAGAATGCTCACATCGATGACTCCCAGGTGTTTACAGAATTTATCACCCCGACAAAACAAGAACTGGACGACATGGGTCACCTACCGAGGGACTTCTTTCTTCAGTGCTCGTTTGACCGACGCCCGTGCAACGGAAGGTAAGATGGGAGGGGGGGGGGGAATATTTACAAAATGAAGTATCGCAGTAAGCGTCCCCAGTCTCAACCTTTGTGTCTTTTTAAAGATTATCATGATATATTAAAGTTTTCAGCAATTATGAAAAATAAATAGTTTGTTAAGATTTGCTCTGAGTTGAAATATATAAATATATATATATATATATATATATATATATATATATATATATATATATATATATACATATATATATTTATATATATATATATTATATATGTACAGATATATATATAATGTATTATAAAGAAAATTTACTTAACTTTTTTACTATTTGAATAATTTTTTCTTGAACTTTCTGAAGGTGATACTGAAGGTGATAAACACTGATAAACTAATAATTACCCTTACTAGATTCTGTTTTACTACTTTCCTGATATATCCGATGGTTTTTAAGCCACAAAATCATAGGACAAAATATGATAGAATACATAAGGACTTTGAGGAATCTGAGGCTGTGACGTCACAACTAGTCTGGTTTCAGTCGTTTCTACACAAATGTTACCAAACTGTAAAACATCCACCCGAGATCATGCGCACAGTGCATTTTCATTATATCTAGCAGGAATTCATGTGGAGATTGTTCGACGAGTAACTTGAGCCATCAATTTTGAATATATTGCTGATGTTTAGAATTTGTGAAATAATGTTATTTTAATTTCATACAACTTTTCAAAAAGGGTTTTTATCATTTTTTGTTTTCTCTCTTGCAGTAAATTTTTTGGTTTCTCTCCTACATTGGATGTTTGGATTTTCACTCCTGCAGTGATTGTTTTTGTTTTCTCTCCTGCAGTGAATTCTTTGTTTTCTCTCCTGCAGTGAATTCTTTGTTTTCTCTCTTTCAGTAAATTCTTTGTTATCTCTCCTGCAGTGAATTTTTTGTTTTCACTCCTTCAGTGAATTCTTTACTTTCTCTCCTGCAGTGAATTCTTTGTTTTCACTCTTTTAGTAGATTCTTTGTTATCTCTCCTGCAGTGAATTCTTTGTTTTTTTTTTCCTGCAGTGAATTCTTTGTTTTCTCTCCTGCAGTGAATTCTTTGTTTTCTCTCTTGCAGTGATTTTTGTTTTGTTTTCTCTCCTGCAGTAAATTCTTTGTTTTCTCTCTTGCAGTGATTTTGTTTGTTTTCTCTCCTTCAGTGAATTCTTCAAATTTCATAACACGGCGTATGGAAACTGTTACACCTTTAATAAAGGTGTCCCGGGTGGCAGTGTTCTAACCACAACAAAAACAGGAACAAAGTATGGTAAGTTCTTTAATTCATATAATTATCGCTAATATACCACCAAAAATAAGAAGTAAATTTCACCAAATAATGAGCTCAAGGGCGTATGAAGGGTCACCTCTCAGGGGACAAAAGCCCCCCAAAATCCTGGGTGACAAATGGGACATTGCACTGGTAAAATTAGTTTCCGTCAAAAATTGCTGCTGATCGGGACATCCCCTTCAATTTTCTGGAAATTTTCTTCATTTTTTTAATATTTGCTTCATTTTCGGGAGTTTTTCTTCAATTTCGGGAATTGTGGCCAATCTCGGGAAAATGGTCCCCTATTGTTCGAGATATTTTGGCCATTTTTTGGGAAATGTTGGCCAGTTTTCGGGTCATTTTGACAAAATTTCGGGAAATTGTACCAAATTATCCAATAATTTTACCACATTTTAAAATCTCATCTTGATAATTTCCCAAGTTCACCCCCTCCCCTCCCCCCTTCCCCCAACTGGGGAAGAACAGATCTTTTCCTCGTATCATCGGGCTTCCCACGCCTCTGAACACTGTAAAACATCTACTAATACCTGGAAAATTTGAACTGTGATGTTTTTCGGATGTTACATAAACAAGAAAAATATTTGTAATCGACAGTTATGATGTTGACAATTTTTGTCGTCTTCAGTACCAACACAATTAATTATTACTGATATTAAAATTATAGCAGTTGCGCAATTTGTGGCACGTGTGCATAAGAAATACCTTAATTAATGGACAGAAAACATGTCACCGCTTGACATGTTTACGTATTATTGGCATAATGGACATAACTCCTCATAATCATCATATTTATTTCAATAAATTAAAGGGTTGATTTAATGGTAGGGCAAGTTAATCTTATATGACAGGAAATACAATGGTAAAGAATGCCAATGTACCACCTGAAAACATTTTAAAGGAAAAATTGCAAATTACTTTTCTTAAAGAGACATTAACATTTATGAAACATATGTGGCCACATTTAAGACCGAGTAAAATCGGTAATTTTTTTTGTGACACAGCACACATTGTCACAATGCCACACTTTAGTACTAGGCTACAGATAAGTCAGATCCTGTTCGAATTTCATCCTTACGATGTAGTAATAAACAAAATGAGATTATTATTATTTTATTTTTTTCGGTTCTCATATGCCACAATGTCACACTTGTCCACAATGATGTAAGTATAGGAAACTCCAAAAAATCAACCAAGTCCGTAACAAAATTATTCTTTTTTTTTCGGTTCTCATATGCCACAATTGTCCAAAATGATGTAAGTATAGGAAACTCCGAAAAATTTACAAAGTCCGAAGCAAAAATTAATCTCTCTTATATATATATATATACATATATATATATATATATATATATATATATATATATATATATATATATATATATATATATATATATATATATATATATATATATATATATATATATATATATATATATATATATATATATATATATATATATATATATATATATATATATATATATATATATATATATATATATATATATATATATATATATATATATATATATATATATATATATATATATATATATATATATATATATTTATATATATATATGTATGTATATATATATATATATATATATATATATATATATATATATATATATATATATATATATATATATATATATATGTATATATATATATATATGTATATATATGTATGTATATATATATATATGTGTATATATATATATATATATATATATATATATATATATATATATATATATATATATATATATATATATATATATATATATATATATATATATATATATATATATATATATATATATATATATATATATATATATATATATTTATATATATATATATGTATATATATATATATATATATATATATATATATATATATATATATATATATATATATCTATATATTTATATATATATATATATATATATATATATATATATATATATATATATATATATATATATATATATATATATATATATATATGTATATATATATTTATATATATATATATATATATATATATATATATATATATATATATATATATATATATATATATATATATATATATATATATATATATATATATATATATATATATATATATATATATATATATATATATATATATATATATATATATATATATATATATATATATATATATATATATATAAAAGAGAGATTAATTTTTGCTTCGGACTTAGTTAATTTTTCGGAGTTTCCTACACTTACATCGTTGTGGACAAGTGTGACATTGTGACATATGAAAAGCGAAAAAAAAAAGAGAATAATTTTGTCTCGGACTTGGTTAATTTTTCGGAGTTTCCTATACTTACATCATTGTGGACAAGTGTGGCATTGTGGCATATGAGAACCGAAAAAGAATTAATAATTTGTAGTTCTATACTTAGAGAATAACTTTCGTTCGAACGGAGGCCTAGTTCCTACCATTTTCGATTACATAACTACAATTTTCAAACCATGTTATTTTCAGTTTTTCCGTGTACCATTGTTGACTGTGTGATATGCCACAAAAAACATTGCTCGCTTTGCTTGATCTTTAATGTTGCCTGGTATATTAGGAAAAACGTAAAAATGAGGGCGACAGCTATCTAGAGTAGACTTTTTCGTACCAATAATTTCTACACAAATAGCACTATAAACTCAAATGAATATCTCCTTAACAGATTGAGCAGTTTCTTCACAATGTTATTTCCTTTTAAGTCCTCAATCGTTAAGTATTCTGAATGTATTTTAGCAGGTGGTTTGACAGAGCAAAGATCAAAATTGACATTTAGAATTAGGATATTCTGATGTTCAAAATGTCTTGTTGAACTATTAGAAAGCAATCTAAATGATACCAGGCTTACTCATTCTCCAGAAAATTAACAACCTAATTATACCAGCAAAGATTGATACCTGCAAACAATTGCTGCCTTGCAAATGTATAGCATCAACTGTATGTGTATATAAAGCATCAAATATATGCGTATGTAAAGCATCAAATATATGTGTATGTAAAGAATCAAATGTATGTGTATGTAAATCATTACATGTATGCGTATGTAAAGCATCAAAACAATTGCTGCCGTGCAAATGTATGCGTATGAAAAGCATCGCATGTGGTATGATAATGTAAAGCATCAAATGTATGCGTATGAAAAGCATCAAATGTATGATAATATACAACATCTGTGGGCGTATGTAAAGCATCAAATGTATGCACATTTAAAATATCAAATGTACGAGAATGTAAAGAATCACATTCGGTTCCAAGTAATGGCTGTTGTTATAGGATTTTATGGCGTAAAAACATGGTTTCTATAGCATTGCATTTTAATCATTGGCGTGCACGCCTATTTCTTATATTTCAGTTATTGATGACTTTTGCCATCAGCTGCGCTCTATCAAATTATTGGGGACTTAAAAATGATAACATCAGCATAAGGGGAGCTATTCAGGGTAGCATTTCAGATTGGCATATTTGCTCTCTCAAGTATCAGACTCATAAAGAGCATTGAAGACAGCATGACGCCATTTAACCGTGTCCCTTACACCTGTTCTTGTTTGTGCCATTGTCAAACCCAGCCATTTCTCAATGTTGTCATGCCATGCTGTTTTCTGTCTGCCTCTGGATCTGCGTCCTTCCATTGAACCCTCTAGTATATACATGTACTTCTCCAGGCTGTTGTTAGACCGTATTATGTTTTCTCCTTTTGATGGTATCTAGTAATTGTAACTTGCTGTTCAACTGTTCTAGCCTGATGTGTTGGTTCTGTGTTCAGCATAAGATATCTTCAGTAGCCATCTTTAACACTACATCCATAGGTGTAGGAACCGGGGGCACGTACCCTCACACTTTTCCGAAATATGACAACATTGCCCTTTTTGAAAAATGAAAGGTGCCCCTCAATTACTGTCCCAACAGTAGGAAACTGGTAACTTTTGTCAGTTCCATGTACGGGAGAAATGTTTCCCTATTGAAAAATGTCCCTTTTTAAAAATTAAGTTCCTCTTTTACTTTTCTTTGTTATTCTGGGCTCACTTAGTCTATCTACAGATTGGGATGGGGAAGGGGGGGGGGGGCATATGACCTAGGAAGTATCCCCTAAGAGGTCGTGACCCCGCTTTCGAAAGCTTCCTACACCCCTGACCCCATCTCAAATGAATTCTCCCTTCTTTCGTCTAATTGTTTAATTGTCCATGTCTCACTCCCATACTGAGCTATTTGGACCACACTAAAGCACGCGATAATCTCAACGTGGTACTATTAGAGAACCCTTTATCTTTCCAGATTCTTGTCAATCTTGTCATGCTAGTACGTGCTAATGCCATCCTCTTCCATATCTCTTTCCTGCAATCACTGTCTTCATATTTTTCTTCCCCAAGGTAAAAGTATAAGTGCTTGAATTATGAATCCTTAAACACCAAATAACTGTTAAATAATCACCTTTTTCTAACTTAGATGGGATGATTCATTGGTGTTCAATAGATCTTATCTTTCCACTTGTCTCACTTGTTTTAGGGTTGAAGCTGACTCTGTTTATTGATCAAGCGGAGTATATAGGACTGTTTTCCCCTCAAGAAGGAGTAAGGCTATCTATCAATCCTTCAAATATCTTGCCTGTTCCAGAGGATGATGGATTCTCGTTGATTCCCGGAACAACTTCGTTAATCGGATTAAGGCAGGTAAGAAACCTAAGACTATTTGGTAATTTCATTAATTTGTCCATAGATTTACTATTGGACCATGAAGTTAACTCCATGATTGGACAAATATACAATTGTGTAGTCTGGGCTGCTGGAAGTCAGTGACATGATCAACTATGTACCAATCTACCTATGGTAAATATATAAAAGAAAATATGGTCAAAATTGATCAGTATGATCACATTTGACCATATTATGATCCAATTAGACCATCTTTTGTTGTTCACTTTTTGACCATAGTTTTGATCGGTGCATCGTAGTTGATAATGTCATGTCAAATATGACCATTCTTTCTTTAGAGTGTATATGGTGTGTGGCATGTTATTCTGAAGATTCGTAAGCTCAAATATTATTGAACAAATGTGAAAAATAGATCTTTTTAGAGTTTTGTTTTAACATTCCCAGACGTCTGTCGAACGGGTGAGACACCCCTATGGTACCTGCTCAAATGAAACGGACCACATTTTTCGGAATTACATGTATTCCAAAAGATCCTGCTTGTACATCTGCTATCAGAAGAAGTTGCTTGAAACTTGTGGTTGTGTGACAGACGTGGAATGGGATGACCCACAATGCAGTACACTCGTGATGTCAGAAAGTGAGTATATATTCTCCAATATCCTCTAATCAGGGAGCTGTTACTTTCAAAGTAAGAGCTCCCTGCTCTAATCATCATATTATGGGTATTTCATCATCATCTCAATCCGGGCCGCCGTCCTATTTATTGTCTTCAGGAAGGGGTGTAAATGAAAGGGAAGGTAAGCTTTCGAGGTGAGGAGAAACCTCTACTTGATTTCATATTTCGTTATATTCGTTACATACGAATTGGAGATCGCGATGAGTTTTACATAATGTTTTGGAAGCTTTTCGTAAAAAAAAATTCTTTTTAATATATATATATATATATATATATATATATATATATATATATATATATATATATATATATATATATATATATATATATATATATATATACATATATATATATATATATATATATATATATATATATATATATATATATATATATATATATATATATGTGTGTATATATATATATATATATATATATGTGTTTGTATATATATATATATATATATATATATATATATATATATATATATATATATATATATATATTGTTTGTATATATATATATATATATATATATATATGTCTATATATATATATATATATATATATATATATATATATATATATATATATGTATATACATACATACATATATATATATATATATATATATATATATATATATATATATATATATATATATATATATATATATATATATATATATATATATATATATATATATATATATATATATATATATATATATATATATATATATATATATATATATATATATATATATATATATATATATATATATATATTAAAACTAGTAGTTTACTTTGCCGTTGCAACCACATTCGTTTTTTCTACTTTTCAGGACTCTGTATAGGAGATGTAGATGACAAGTTTGTGTATGGTTACTTCCGCTGTGGTTCTGAATGTCCAACTCCCTGTTCGTAAGAACACTGATAATTTCTTCAACCTTCTAGTTTGTGTAAAGTCATTTACAAATAAAAGTTAGCGTTCTGTTGCTGCTTGCCATTGGCAACTTTTGCTCGTTAAATTTGTTTGCTGCTTACTTCACTGAACCTTCATAGTCCAGATTTACTTATCCACACCTTCAAACTCTGCCATGCAAGTAGCAGTGGCGCTACAATTGTGTCGGAAAAGTGTGTAAGCCTCATGGGCCCCGAGAGAAAAAAATCAACATTTCTATGCCCAAGCATTGACACTGGAATGTGTCTTATCACCATAATTTTGTCACTATTCTGTATGAGATCGTCCGATCTATAGGTTGGTTGCATGTAGTTTACAGAAATAGAGATGATTACTATTGCTTTGAAAATTAATATTAGGTGTACTACAGCTATGATGAGATTACCACAATTATTTATAATGCCATGTGTTAGTTATGGATTTTTAAGTCTAGGGTGCTACTTAATATATGATATTTGATTACAAAGCAAACTGGGAAAGTGAACTTTTTAAAATGAAATCCAAAACATGCAGATCTATATAATATATTCAGTGTAATAGAGACGCGAGAATAGCTGCCCATAGCTTGTGTAGTTGATATGAACATCAATTTCAGCTCGTGACGCTGTTGCTGACATGCAAGTTTTCATCGAAGTATGAACTATCTAAATTTGTGTTTTGAAAGCACCTAACATTTTAAAAACAAACGCCCTGTTTCTGAAAAAAAAAAGGTACTTCATTTTTTCCGGTGAGCACATTTCAAATGATAATTTATCATTTGTTATAATATCTACTCTGTTTTTTTTGCAATCAGGGTGTTGTTAATGGACTACGTGCAATTTACACTTTTACACGATACATATTGGTGGACGAATGGACAAAATAGGTTAAGTGACTTTTAGTTGCCGGTATGACAACAAGCCACTCTAAACATGCCAAAGATCACTCAAAATATATGTATTGGAGTTTTAAAATCACTTAGCTGGGAAAATGGGGACGCAATGAAGTACGTCTAAGCATCATAGCGTTTCCTACTTTGTTAAAGTCATTTTCTAATAGTAGATAAAGTTGGAGGGGTATATCGCTTAAAACAGATAGATTTAAGGATTGATTATCTGACTGAGAATTGGACAGACAGACATACAACCAGACAGTGAGACAATGCTTTGCAATCACATATATTAAATATAATTATATTCATAAATGTGCAGAAATAAGGCAAATCATTTTTTTCCTTGCAGTGAGACTATTTATCGGAAAACAATTTCCTCCGCAATCTGGCCATCCGAAAAATTTCAGGTATTTCAAATATGAGAGTTGAGCAATCTATGCTTAGACTTATTTTAATAGCAGTTTCAATAAGTAGCTGATTTCGGGATCGGTTGCCCCTTTATTGTGACAACTGATTACAGTCGGTCACGCATAGAGATGTGTTTGCGACAATAGTGACGTTTTTCTTACAAAAGATGAATTTTTCTTTCCTTTTTTTGTTGTTTTTACCTTTTTATTGAAATGAAATGATTTCCACATAGATGAAGATCCAAGTTATACTAAATGAATGAAACTTCTAAAAGAGAAATGCAATAAGGTTTGAAAATTACAAACACATTTCGATATCCAACGTTTTTGTGATAAGCATTTTAATTACTCTGATGAAACTCTTTTAAGGATCCCTTCATGTTTGAAAAATGATTAAAGACGCGTAAGAAAAGAAATTATGACTTTTGGAATGACAAGCTATGGACCATTCGTGCATACGAACAAACTGTGTTTTGCTTTCTGCAGTTAATCACTTTCATGAAATTCAGTAAACATTATTCGTTACCTACATTGGTAGGTACAGATGTTTCACATTGGTAGGTACAGATGATATATTGGTAGTACAGATGTATCACATTAGTAGGTACAGATATCTCACATTGGTAAGTACAGATGTCCCACATTAGTAGGTACATGTATCTCATATTGGTAGATACAGATGTCTCATATTGGTAGTACAGATGTATCACATTAGTAGGTACAGATGTCTCATATTCGTTGGTATAGATGTCTCGCATTAGTATGTACAGATATCTCACACTGGTAGGCACATATGTCTCATATTGGTAGTGCAAATGTATCACATTTGTAGGTACAGACTTCTTACATTAGAAGGTACAGATGTCTCACATTGGTAAGTACATATGTTTCATATTCGTAAGTATAGATATCTCACATTATTAGACACACACATCTCACATTGGTAGGTACAGATGTCTCATATTGAAAGGTGCAGATGTTTCACATTTGTAGGCACAGATGTCTCATATTGGTAGGTACAGATGTATCACATTAGTAGGTACAGATGTCTCTCATTCGTATAGATGTCTCACATTAGTAGGTACAGATATCTCACATTTGTAGGTACAGCTATCTCACATTGCTAGTTACAGATATCTCATATTGGAAGGTGCAGATGTTTCACATTGGTAGGTATAGATGTCTCATGTTAGTAGTACAGATGTATTGCATTAGTAGGTACATATATCTCAAATTCGTCGGTATCGATGTCTCACATTAGTAGGTACAGATATCTCACATTTGTAAGTACAGATGTCTCATATTGGTATTACAGATGTTTCACATTGGTAGGAACATGTCCCATATTCATAGGTATAGGTGTTTCACATTAATAAGTACAGATGTCTCATATTGGTAGGTACAGATGTCTCACATTGGTAGGTACATATGTGTCACATTGGTAGATACATATGTAACATATTAATGTAGGTACAGGTGCACCACATTAGTATGTGCAGATTGTCTCACATATGTAGGTACAGATGTCTCACATTGAAAGGCACAGATGTCACACATTATCAGTACAGAAATCTCATATTAATAGGTATAGTTGTCTCAGATTGAAGGTACAAATGTCTTACATTAGTAGGTACATGCGTCGCATTGGCAGATACATATGTCTCACATTGGTAGTGACAGATGTCTCACATTGGAATGTACAGATGTCTCACATTGGAAGGTACAGATGTCACACATTATTAATACAGAAGTCTCATATCAATAGGTATATATGTCTCACATTCAAGGTACAAATGTCTTACATTAGTAGGTACATGTGTCACATTGGTAGGTACAGATATCTTACATTGGTAGGTACAGATGTCTCACATTGGTAGGTACATATATCTCACATTAGTAGGTATAGATGTCTCACATTGGTAGGTACATATGTCTCACATTAGTAGGTACATATGTCTCACATTAGTAGGTGCAGATGTCTCACATTAGTAGGTATAGATGTCTCACATTGGTGGGTACAGATGTCTCACATTGGTAGGTACAGATATCTCTCATCGGTAGGTATAGATGTCTCACATTGGTAGTTACAGATGTCTCACGTTAGTAGGTACATATGTCTCACATTAGTAGGTGCAGATGTCTCACATTAGTAGGTATAGATGTCTCACATTGGTAGTTACAGATGTCTCACATTGGTAGGTACAGATGTCTCACATTGGTGGGTACAGATGTCTCACATTGGTAGTTCATATGTCTCACATAGGTAGGTAAATATGTGTCACATTAGTAGGTAAATTAATCAATTTCAAAATCAAAATTGCAATACCAAAAGGAAAACTAACAGAACAGATTCTGGCACTGCAAATTTCGAACCTGTTGCTTGTACTTAAGCAACCAGGTAGTATCTTGATCGTCTATTCATACTCTTTTCTCTCGCCGTCTTTTTTTTAAGGTTCATTTAAAAGGTCTACTAAGTGGTGGAAATGATCACATCACGGAAGTACTAGATGACCTAACTTTAACTAGGTAAGGATGTCAGATTTCTTTGCTATACTTTGTTGCTTGTTCTATTAGTAAATTATTTGTAACGGACCTCATAAATTACTTTTAAATACGTTACCATTTGTCGAGATCCCTGTTCGTGAAATGATTTCTTAATCCATCACAATGTTCTTTTCTTTATGTTTTTGCTTTCGAAGAATTACGATCTCTTGTTTATTCTTTATGGAATAGACTTTATATACCTTTATGAATCCTTAGAGAACGTTAGTTTTCTGTACCGTTTGAGAATAAAGTTACTAGTCAATGCATCTTTTTTAATTGTCTGTAGGAAAAATCTCGTTCGCTTAAATGTGTATATGGAAGATCTCAACTTTGAACGTATCTGGCAAAGTCCCCTTTACACAGTAAGTACAATTTGGACATCGTAAGTAACACAGGTATATATTGACGCGATAACCAGGATAACTATAACAATGTGTGCGCAACACATGATGAAAACTGTTAATTAAAATCAATTTGTTTTTATTTCACCACCAAGTATTTGAAAATCTGTGATGAAATCATCAATCATACTTAGTAGGTGAATATGTCTCCTGATTCAACTAAACATATTTTAGTTTATAATATAGAAATATGATTAACCAAAAAAAAATCTACACTAAACACAATTTTTTGGCCAAATATTTCAGCCAATCCTCAGAGATTGAAAGCATCACGAATCATGACAGCACATTTATTCAAAAAATCACTTCCTGGAAAGCAAAAAAACGTATATGACATATTATATATTATAGCCAAAAGGTATTGGAAATATGATATATTATAGCAAAAAAGCACGACGTTTCGACGTTACTATGGGAAGCCTAGATGGAGCAGAATATTGTTAATTAGTTGTCTGCTACATGCTATCCTTCCTAAAAGCCAAACACGGAAATAACATTGGCCTCTACCGAGACGATGGGCTTGTCGTCTTCAACTGTCCGCCCGATCGCCCCCCCCCCTCCCTCCCTCCCTCCCTCCCGAAGTAAATTGAAAATATCTAGAAAGACATTTGCAAAACGTTCAGGACAATGACCAAAAGATAACAGCAGTAGCCAACAAAAACAAATAAATTATTTTGATATTACCCTAGATCTGTCTTCCTAAAGCTACAGACCTTACATAAAACCTAGTAACGTCCCCTATACATAAACATTAAATCTGACCACCCACCAAAGGTACCGAAAAAAACAACAAAGGTATCAATCAACGCCTGTCTAAGATATCTTCATCAGGAGAAGAATTTAACAAAGCCAAAACAGAAAGCACTGAACGATAGCAGCTACAATTACAATCTCAAATATGACCAAAGAAGACCGAAAACAACGAGAAACAGACAACGGAACCTTGCTTGGTACAACCCACCCTATGACAAAACATGAAGACTAACATAGGCCAAACATTTCTACAACTGATTGACAAATGCTTTCCAAAAAATCACTCCCTCCACAAAATATGCAACAGAAATATCATCAAAATCTCATATAGCTGCATGCCCAATGTCAAACCCATCATCCAAGGGATAACAAAAGGAAACTAAATAAATGGAGAGGTGAAAAAGAATTATCTCAAAAGATGTGCAACTGCAGAGAAAAAAAAAAACTGCCCCCTAAACGGTGAATGTCTACAGTCAGGGGTCATCTATAAAGCAGAGGTCACATATGAAAACAAAACAGAATCCTACATTGGACTCACTGCCAATAAATTAAAACAAAATGTAGTAATCATAAAAGCTCATTCAATAGTGAGAAAAAGAAAATGCAACAGAACTAAGCAAATACATCTGGGAACTAAAGAAAGAAAAGAAAGAGTATATATATACATATATATATATATATATATATATATATATATATATATATATATATATATATATATATATATATATATATATATATATATATATATATATATATATATATATATATATATATATATATATATATATATATATATATATATATATATATATATATATATATATATATATATATATATATATATATATATATATATATATATGTATATATATATATATATATATATATATATATATATATATATATATATATATATTTATATATATATATATATATACATATATATATAAATATATATATATATATATATATATATATATATATATATATACATATATTTATATATATGTATATATATATATATATATATATGTATATATACATATATTTATATAAATGTATATATATATATGTATATACATATATACATATATATATATATATATATATATATATATATATATATATATATATATATATATATATATATACACATATACATATATATATATATATATATATATATCTATATATCTATCTTTATATATATATATATATATATATATATATATATAGACAGACATATATATAGATATATATATATATATATATATATATATATATGTATATGTGTACATATATATATATATATATATATATATATATATATATATATATATACATATATATATACATATATATATATATATATATATATATATATATATATATATATATATATATATATATATATATATATATATATATATATATATACAGACATATATATATATATATATATATATATATATATATATATATTATCTATACATATATATATATATATATATATATATACATATATATATATATATATATATATATATATATATATATATATATATATATATATATATATATATATATATATATATATATATATATATATATATATATATATATATATATATATATATATATATATATATATATATATATATATATATATATATATATATATATGTATATATATATATATATATATATATATATATATATATATATATATATATATATATATATATATATATATATATATCTTCCTCTTAAACTGTTAAATGTTCTTTTCTAAATATTGTTTGTCACCGTTATTGTTTCTCTACAGTTTGAGGATCTCCTTGGAGCTGTTGGAGGGTTGATAGGTCTTTACGTTGGTGCGTCGGTGATAACATTTTGTGAACTAGTTGTTTTGATAGGAAGCATTACTAAATCCTTCTTAAACACGAACGACAAGTCATCTAAAACGCAAGAAGAGACGTAGCTTTTTCAATCAATGATTAACTGCCTCATCTGTTAAGAGTGATATCATGTCGAATATTAATCAATGATCCTATCTTTTGTGTGTTACCCAAGTTTTGTTACCCAAGTTTTTTAGGTCAAGAGTATAATCAAGCAGTCTTGTAAGTGTTTACTCAGTTTATCAATCTAAGTATAATCAATAATAAAGGACAAAGAGACTAAATGACAAATATGAAAATCAATACAAAACCATCTTCTTTCATTGTAATAGAGAAAGAGAGAGAGAGGCTGTTTAATTGTTCTAACGTTCATTTTATCCTATTTGAGGTGGGATAGTAACAAATAGGATGAAAGTTAAATTTCAAAGGGAATTCTATTTTATACACCTCTTTTAACCATGTAATCCTCTCGATTATGTTTTTGGTTTGATTGCATTTAAATGCAGCTGGGACTATATATGTGCATACTGATAATATGTAAATCACAATGTAATTGCTGACAACCAACTGTTTTCATTTGTATTCGCTGATTCTTTTCTTATCAACACGCGAGAAAGCTTTGGGAAAATTCACATGGAATGTGTATTGGTTAGATAGCCCAGGCCATTGGTGTTGAGAACATGGTCGTAATTCTCATCTTTACAGGGGAAAAGAGGGGGAAGGGGAAGGGGGAGGGGGGGGGGGCTCTTATTGAAAAAGGTGTAGGACAAGAGGCCAATTTTACCCAAAATATACTGATATTTTAGGATTATACGAAAAAGTTGGGAGGGTGTCATGTCCCCCTTTCACTCGAGAATTACGGCCCTTATTGAAAGTATTGTAGCGAGTTGTGGATCACTATTGACACATTTGACAACCCACCGGTAACTGCACACAGTGCCTTGGTCTGTAGGCACGAAAAGTAATAACCGCTACACCAAAGGTAATTGATGAATGATGTATTAGGTTCGAACCAAGTATTTAAACCTGCATCTTTTGAACGCTTCAACACCTCATGCATTCCTTCACTTGTTCACTAGTACAAGATACTTTTCGTCATGTATCTTTTCTTCAGGAGTTTAGAATCTCAACAACCTCATAAAATTTGGAGAATATAGATATATATATATATATATATATATATATATATATATATATATATATATATATATATATATATATATATATATATATATATATATATATATATATATATATATATATATATATATATATATATATATATATATATATATATATATATATATAT
>JAIGNY010002361.1:0-15000 GCA_020152595.1 Chiridota heheva | reverse complement strand
GACACTGTTATATGTCTCATTAACAACAATAATGATTTTCACAGTTGGTCATTGCAAGCCGACAACTTCATGAGGATTAAAATGTGCAAAGATTTAAACTCAACTCAATTTATGCAAGCAAATAGACTCATTTTCGCAATTGAATGGATTAAAATATGAAACTGAAACAAAAATTTTACATCCCACAATTGTCTAGATTGCTGAGGCTGGTGAAAGTGTTGAGAAAGCTTCTATCAAAACGTCATTTCAAGAAAACAAGATGACAATTTTAAGTTCGAAGAGTTGGTTATTTTTACATCTTGCGTTTTTACAGATCTATTGCAATTGTAAACCATGTGAACGTTGCTGTTTAAATGTCAGTCCATCTAAAGAAGATGGTCATTATAGTTTAAAATATTTGTTATTTTGTATACATACTTTAACACATTTTCACAGATCGCTATTGCAAGTGAAGTAAAAGCCTCTATCAAAGTCATTTCGTCAGAGGTTGATGTACATGTTGATATTTGCACGGCAAATTTCACAATCGCGGCTGAAATTATAAGCACGGTTTTATCTGTTCATAACTGAAATGAGAGTCGTGCATGCACGACTGAATGCAGATTATGACAAAGTTCTTGTGAAATTTGCCTAAATAAATGATTATCACAAAACGGCAAAGCTGTTCCAAAGTTCACTTGTTGTAACGACCTTTGATCGGCTGCTCGCGATTTTATTTTTTTCTGTGGGAAAAACTTTTACCAATCAGGTATACGAATATAAATATGATGATTCTTATGTTGGTATGGTGTATATGCCGTGAAAAAAGAGAGTTAATAAGCTAATTCACTTGGTTGGTGCCACTTTACATCCGTGAGATGACGTAATTTGCTGTAGTGAAAACAAATCTTTACGCGATACACGTGGGCAAGTCCGTATGCGTTTACTGTATGGCATGTAAACAAACACAGCTGATCGCTTTGTTTTCACTCCAGTGGCACGCGCTTATTATGCCGTCTGATGACCTCAGGTCACGAAGTTTCCCAATATCCAACCAAATGAATACTAGTGAAATCTTTTATAATTAAACTCTACAAAACAATATAGCAAAAGTAACAGTCAATAAACTAATACCTCTAAAATTTTCGATTTTATTTGAATGACACGCATTAAAGTTTAATAGTTTTTAGAATTGAGAATTTATCTCAACTCTTTTGGGATTGCCTGATTGTTACTTATTTCTGGAGTGACGCTGTGAGGCTTATTATTTTAAACCCCGTAGGTCTGAATAAAGTCATTGTATTCTGTGGACAACTAGATTATATGAAAGACCCTTTAGATTATTTCCTAATTCATGCTAAAAATTACATTTATAATTGCAGGTGTAAGTCTGTTTTACCCCAAGTTAATCATTTAGATCGCATTTTTTATTTAATCTTCAAGTTGATGGGTATATCAATCGTCATGGCAACCCAAATAGCAACCTTTATAATCTATTTAAGTAGCACTAGTATGTAGACTAAACTACTGCATTTTTTGCACTTATACTTGCATGTATTCTATACTCAATTTACACCTTTTGTATGTGGTTGAGGCTATTATGTATCTCAACCCAACAATTCTCTACTTTAGCGCTGTGAAATTTGCTTTGTTTAACTTTATAAACAGAGCCTTGCTACCTATTTTTCTTTTTTGTACTTTTCAGATTCTCTGACGGTTGATGTTCATTGCGTCTCATTGCGTCATATTGTGTTACTTATTCCTTTACCCCGTTAATGTATATTATATTGTGAATAAAGGGAGGCAAGGTACTTCTGTGCATTTTGTGCTTTCCTTTCATTGGTTATCTTCTTCTTTTATTGTTTTTACTATGTTAGCTAGCTTTTGCTAATTTTTTGCTTAGTTGTGTTTTTATCAATTTATTTTTCTTTTATTCACTTATCACTCTATGAAGTCGCAGAATACACAAATGTGCTTTTCTCATTGTTTTCAATTGATTATATTGTACATTATATCATTATCTGCTCTCATTTATGCTAGAAAGTCATCTAATATTTGTTATCAATCCTTATGTAAGGTTTCTTTTACAAATGTATAAATTGTTATTAGTGTTGTTGAAAATATCAATAAACGGAGTAAAAAAGAAAGTAATAATAATAATCATAATAGTAATAATAATAATCATAATAGTAATAATAATAATAACTATAATAATAATAATAATAATAATAATAATAATAATGATAATAATAATAATAATAATAATAATAATAATAATAATAATAATAATAATAATAATAATAATTTTTAATTTTAATGATAATAATAATAATAATAATTATAATAATAATAATAATAATAATAATAATAATAATACTAATAATAATAATAATAGTAATAGTAATAATAATAATAATAATAATAATAATAATAATAATAATAATAATAATAATAATAATAATAATAATAATAATAATAATAATAATAATAATAATAATAATAATAATAATAATAATAATAATAATAATAATAATAATAATAATAATAATAATAATAATAATAATAATAATAATAATAATAATAATAATAATAATAATAATAATAATAATAATAATAATAATAATAATAATAATAATAATAATAATAATAATAATAATAATAATAATAATAATAATAATAATAATAATAATAATAATAATAATAATAATAATAATAATAATAATAATAATAATAATAATAATAATAATAATAATAATAATAATAATAATAATAATAATAATAATAATAATAATAATAATAATAATAATAATAATAATAATAATAATAATAATAATAATAATAATAATAATAATAATAATAATAATAATAATAATAATAATAATAATAATAATAATAATAATAATAATAATAATAATAATAATAATAATAATAATAATAATAATAATACTACTAATAATAATAATAATAATAATAATGATAATAATAGTAATAATAATAATAATAATAACAACAACAACAACAACAACTACAACAACAACAACAACAACAATAACAACAACGACAACGACACCGACGACGACGACGACGACAACGACAACGACAACGACATCGACAACAATAATAATAGTAACATTAAAGTACATCTGTGTATTTTGCGCTTTCCTTTTAATGGTTATTTTCTTCTTTTACTGTTTTTACTATGTTAGCTAGCTTTTGCTAATTTTTCGCTTAGTTGTGTTTTCATCAATTTATTTTTCTTTCATTCCACTTATCACTCTAAGAAGTCGCAGAATACACAAATGTGCTTTTCTCATTATTTTCAATTGATTGTAAAAAAAAATTAATAGTGATATTTAAAAAATAAAAAATAAATGATAATATTAAATAGATAAAAATAAAACCTTATATATACAACATATATGGATGATGCACTCTTTTATATCTTATCTTCATTTGACAATTTTCCATCATTTCAAACCCATTTAGGGCTTTATTATGATAATAATAACAATAATGATAATAATAATAAACACAATACTACTACTACTACTACTACTACTACTACTACTACTACTACTACTACTACTACTACTACTACTACTACTACTACTACTACTACTGCTACTGCTACTGCTACTGCTACTGCTACTGCTACTGCTACTGCTACTGCTACTGCTGCTGCTGCTGCTGCTGTTGATGCTGCTGATGCTACTGCTGCTGCTGCTGCTGCTGATGATGATGATGCTGATGATGATGATGCTGATGCTGGTGCTGCTGCTGGTGCTGCTGCTGCTGATGATGATGCTGCTGCTGCTGCTGATGCTGATGCTGCTGATGCTGCTGCTAAAGATGATGATGCTGCTGCTGCTGATGATGATGATGATAATGATGATGATGACGATGACGATGACGACGACGGCGACGACGACGGCGGTGACGGCGACGGCGACGACGACGGCGGCGGCGACGACGACGACGACGATGATGACGATGACGATGACGATAAGAATAATAAGAATGAATAAATGAATGATTGAATGACTGAATGAATGAATGAATGATTGAATGAAAGAATAGATCAATCAATGAATCAATCAATGAATCAATGAATCAATCAATGAATGAATGAATCAATGAATGAATGAATTAATCGATCGATCCATCCATCCATCAATCAATCAATCAATTAATTAATTAGAAAATAAAAAGTAAAAAGGTAAAAATTGAAACCTTTTATACAACATATATGGATTATGCAATCTTTAATATTTTATCTTCATTTGACAATTTTCCATTATTTCAAAGCCATTTAGGGCCATCAAAGATAATGAATATTTAGAGCTTTCGAGGGCTTCTGTCCCCTGGATCCCTACAAGGGCTTCGTTCCTGGCTCCCACGCTGTTATCTATTGCACGTGTTGGTTATATTAGTATATGATTTGTTATCATTATTTAACATTTTTCCATCATTTTAAAACCATTTTGGGCTATCAAAGGCAAGCAATTTTTAGAGCTTCGTCCCCTGAACCCCACGCCGTTATCATAGTTCGTGTTGATCACATTAGCTTTTGATCTGTTATCTTCATTAATTTGAAAGTTTTTCATAATTTTGAAGGCATTTGGGCTTCGCCTTTTTGGACCCCACGTTATTAGGCGCATGGTATATATTTGTACATCGCTGCCATGGCGGCAACGTTAATTTTTCGAATGTAATTGGTGGGCCCTGACGACACCACTGCTTGTAAATACATATAATAATGAAATGGGGGTAAGGAAGCATATCGCTATACAGCTATATAAACGTTTACGCTTAAGCAATAAAAACGAATATATTGTCGAGAATTTGTTTGCATGTTTTATCTTGGCTACTTAAGAAACTCATTGTTCTAAATTTTAAGAATATTTAAGAATTTTGAAGTTCGATCTATTTCATAGTTCTGATGAAAATATCAATTGCAGTCGCACTTGGGCGGGGATCTGAATGCAAAACATAAGAAGCAGGCAATAAATGTACCGTGTACAATATTAACTTGTTTAGAGATTTTCATTGAAAAGGTACCTATCATTTATTTTGAAGCCATTTGGGTGGATCAATCATCAAAATCAGACATCTTCAGACCTTCCGGTGGCTTCTCCCTTTGGTCACCACCCCTGTTGCACACGCCGTAGTCTGGACACTCCTTTGGGTCAGTGGCGTAGCTACGTGGTAATTGAGGAGTCCGGACCGTCCACTTTTTCAAAACCTTTTTTTTTAATATAGATATATTTTGCATTATAAAATATATAAAAAAGCCTTCAGAAGTGGGATAAATTTAAACACTTCGACTTTGGAGGGGGAAGGTCCTTGGTTCTCCTCAATTCTCTGGTTACGTCTCCCCCCCTCCCCTATTGTTGAAAAGATATCGCTGACACAAGAGTAAGTCAGACACACAAAGGAGAAGACTGACTTTATATGAGGAGATGGAGTAAATAGGAAAATAGAGAGGATATTAAAGTAATGTGAAGAGAATTACAGGGAAGAAGTATTTTCTTCCAAGCTTCCATGACGAAGTGAAAGAAAGTAAAGTTCAAGTGAAGATAGGCATCAACTCATTCCGTTCCTTCAGTTTGGCATACCATACGTCAATGTCATCCTGAAATAATTGAATTAATCAAATTCTATACAACTGATCTTGAGTATGTGTTCAACATCAGAACATAGACCTAATACATGAACTAGATTTCGCGTATGTTAAAAATACTTTGATCAGCCAGCCGCTAGGTCAAAAAGGTTAGAAAGTAAAATGTTCTGGGTCTAATTGGCATCCTAAAACATTGTAAAATGTCATTTATTCAAACTTGTATACCGCCGCAGTGCCAGCAATTTTGATTGATATTTCCAATTTGGATGCAAATTTAAGACATCAAAAACGACGCCCAGCATAGACACAGACGCATATAGCATAAAATGGCGACGGGAAGCAGTGAATCATTGAGCTACTACAGCTCAGAGGGTACACAAAAAACATTTGAATACGTCATCAAAGATTCGCTAGAATTAATCATTAAACATCTGAAATCCACTGAGAAAAAGACGGGCAAAAATGCCGCGGAGCACGCTTGGAAAGAAGCTAAAAACGGCGGGGTAAATTAATTTCGTTTTTGATTTTGTGTGAAATGGAATCTTCTCCACATCTTTGTTTGCGGAAGAGATCTCTTTCTCTTTGTTGTTTATTTCCAAATGATAAAATCGGGGATTACTTTATGCCCATGGTTGAATAATTAACGGTGAAACCAAACCAAGTGTCCGGAACAATGCACAGGTAGTTCGTTTTTGTACGATAATTTTCCAACTCTCCTCTGCTACTTACACTGTCTATGCTGCAGTGAACTGCTGAATACGCAACTCAGACAGGGCAGATATCCCCATCCCCATTTACAAAAGGTTCGAAAAAATTATAAGTTATTGTAAGATGCATATGAGGTGATTGTTAATAAGTAAGGTATGTTTTTTCTCGAAGCATTTTGAGGCATATTTTTCCTTAGAGAGCAGATGCATAAGTGCAAGTGCAGATCATTTGCAAAAATCTGCAAATCGGTAAGGTTTTATAATGAAGGCCAATGGTTTGATATTGGAGGGCACAAACCTTTTCGGCATGGAATCAAGGGTCCCGTCTTAGGGCCCCTTGTGGGGTCTAGGGGTAAAGTCGCAGTGAGTGTTCAGGAGGCGAAGCCCCGGGAAACCTCGCATTTTCCAAGTTTTAGATGCCCCCAAATTACTGAATGTGTGCAATATAATAATACAGACTATCGTACCTCAATCAAAAAGGTCAAAACTAGCCATTTTGGACATGAGGAACGTGCCCTTCCCCCTCACCGTGACGGCACCACACTGTACACCCATTGTGTAGGCCTGTATAAAGTTTGCTTCCGTTTCAATACTTATACTTTTTTCAGGTGTGCTGTAAAATTCGATCTGAAATTAGGAATATTGGCGAAGTCGACACGGTGAAGCAAGAATTCCGAGTCGAAGCTTATTTTAAAGTGAAATGGGTTGATGGTGATCTTCGAGACCAAAAGATTCATGTAAGGAAGCCTCCGTTTTGTTAAATGTAAAGCCAGTGGTTTATCTCCAAAATGATACTTATGAGGAAATCCTCTGTCTATAGGTTCATATGCACAATGTTGACACATATTTGACTGACTTTGACACAAATATCAGGATTTGTAACGCCCTTGCCTTACGTTATTAGTTGGCTTTTAGTGACTTTCTACAAATTTTGGATAAATTGGTGATGTTAAGGCTTGGGTAAATTATAAGCTTAAGTAACAACCCTGCGCTACGGGGAAGGATTTTCCCACGATATCGCATTGCCGCCCCCTACATTCCCTCAGAAAATTGTGTAAAGTGAATTTTGTCCGATTTATAGGCCTTTGCCCCCATTAGACAAAACTGTCCCTCTCTTGGCCATGACCAAAATCAGGGCGCCGCCACTACCCAGAGGTCCCGCTCATTACTAAAAAATCTGAAGTACCAGAAAATATTCAAACGTTTGCTTCCATAGTAAGATTTCCCACGGGGAGTTAACGAACAAGTAGTGTGTTTATAGCACTCCCCGTACCGTCATACTGATGCAAAAAACAAAAACAAATTGGTCAAATATCTGACCATTGTAATTGGTCAGCTCAAATTTGTTTCGATCTGACCACAGTGTAGTCAGATCTGAATCTGAATAGATGAAGTCGGCAAATATCCTTCTAAAGGACATGAACGCCAACCGAGCGTAGCAAAAGTATGAGAAAAAATAATAAAAAAATAATGAAAAATCAATTAACAAGCTTAGCAAGTTTAGCTTTGAAACAGTTTGGACTTGGTGCATGTACAATGTCCGATGGTAAAGCATTTTAATCTTTTAGTGCTTGAGGAAAGAAGGAGTATTTATACACATTCTTTTTGGCACAAGGAACGTGGAAATTCAGATCATGGTTATTTCTTGTATTAATTCTTGCGTTTGGGATTAGATTATTATTATCAATGGCGACAAGACTGTTATTGATTTTATATAGCATTTTTAGACGGGTGTTCCTCCTTCCTGTGATTAGCAGGGGCCAATCAAATTATAAAGCATGCTAGTGACACTGGATTTATAGGAGTAGTCTGCCATACAGAACCTGGCTGCTCACCGTTGAATTGATTCAATCTTATCTACATCGCATTGGTGATCGGAGTCCCAAACTGCTGATGCATACTCAAGTACTGGCCTAACTACATAAGCAGATAAGTAGAGCTTTATATGCAGTGGTTTTAACGTCAGTGCGACAGTTTGAGAGGTTACGTCTTAATAGGCCAAGTACAGAGTTTGCTTTGTTGGTGATGTTGTGCATATGTTTATCCCATCTGAGTTTATTATCAATTTCAACACATAGATACGGGTGGGAGTTGACATGTTTTTGCGGCTGGTTGCACAAGGAATAAAGTGGTGATTTATAGCATTTTCTAGGAGATATTGAGAGGATGTAGCATAGAGGGGTTAAAATTCAATTGCCATTTATTTTGCCATTGTTAAAGTTTATTTAGATCATCTTGGAGGATTTTTTGGCCAGAGGGTTTATGAGTTGTTCTATACACAAGACAATCATCAACAAACAGTCTAACCGTGCTATTTATAATATCAGGGATGTCATTGACATATAAAAGGAATAGTAAAGGACCTAAAACGGTACCTTGTGAAATTAAAACAGATTTATCGCAGTTAAGGAAGATTATGCTGCAAAAGCACATTAGGAGTAGAATTTAGATGCACTGCAGGAAAAGTTTTCTGGTGAGTGGAATTTGTTTCTTGAATTTATGCACAGTTTTGTCAGCATTCATTCCCAGACGCCTAGTGTTATTTTTCATGTATAGGATTTTAATTTTTACCACATTAGGATACGTCAAGGCTTTTTCGTAAGTGTTTGTCTTTGAAACGCTTTTCTGGAAAGGTACTGGCGAACGCAGTAGCATTTAGGCCTATTTAGGATTCGCTGGCATTGCAACTTTAATTTTCTCGTAATATGCTGGGTAAGGCTGATAAAGGCGACACTGACCATATGAATTTGGACACTGTGCTGGGTTGACTAAGTGCTAGAAACACTTAAGATTTTAGCCACAGTTGTAGTACAGTAGATTGTTATACCATGTTGATCTTAATAATAACTCTTGTAACATTAACACTTTCTAGAAGATTCCTATAGGCCTAGGCCTAATGAAAAATAATTATAAAACAAATTTTAACCTGCACTTTGAGGGCATTTAAAAAAACTAATGTGGGGTGTTCACTAAGTTTAACAAATTTGAGTTTAACTTGATAAAATAGTATTTGGCCTAATTGCAGAATACCCCGCAACTCTGTGGAGCCGGCTTCACGCTCAGATTTTTACGAAACAATATCGATAAATCCTTAAAGGAAACGCTATTGGTATGCCAAATTTAAGTATGGGTCGTTCTTAAAACAAAATTTCTGTGGCAAGCGTGGAACCACCGGAGCCGCTCCAGGATGCAATGAAAAATGTTCATTGCAAGCGTGGAGCCGCGGAGCCACTTCTGGGTAAATTCATAAAATTATGAATCGGCCTTTGGATATTTCCATTCAAAAAGTCTGCAGAGCCACACCATGGAAAGCCTACTATTCCCCAACATAATTTCTTCTCATTCCGCGGAACAATGGAGCCAAAACAGAGGGTATCGAGGAGACTCAATTGATTTAATTTCTTTTAAACACTCCGTGTTGCCGAACCAGGCTTATCGAGGGGAATTGGATATGGATAATTTATTATCTCTTTAAAATCTTTCATCATAATTATACTTCATGAAAGTCTACGAAGCCGGCTATGAGTATTCTGCAAATACTTAGATGTGATTTGATTTTGAAAATTATGACAATACAATTTTGATTGATTAGTTGGATGCCACCAGCATAGCGGAAAGGGGTTCCACGAAAGATAAACTTCACTGGTAGAACTCAGGTCGAGACAGATTGTTATTTTTGTTGAGGTCATGGGTTGAGATCATTGTGAGCAATTGGAACAATATTAAAAGGTAAACGATATCCTTTCAACTGTTCTGTTCTTACATGCAATAATGATATTGACTTTTGTACGCGGATATTGACATTGCTAGGATAGTATCGCATGTGGGAACTCTATAGGCCTAACATTAGGCCTACTTGGCTTGTCACTTTACATGTATTTTAGTACAAAATGTTTTTCATACTTACAACTTTCTCCAAGTGTGGGAACTGCGTATTGTATTGTAACACAAGCATGGGCATGTCGTTTGTTGTTTATTTTAACGATAAAAGTAGGCTAGGCAACAACTGTTGTCACTACACTGAGTGTAAGTCGGCAACCAGAAACATATTTTATCTTGGCCATAACGCTAGGCTAAAGTAATTTCTCCTAGCACTGTTGCTCATTGCTTATTTTAGTATTAGTTTAACATTTTGTCAATTTTACAGTGGTCCTGCCATGGCAGTTGGATCTTACGTTAATTATCTTATTTGGATAATATTTTATTTGAAAAAAATATTACTTTTTCTGCACAAAACCCCATCGGTTGCGAGAAAATTGCAAAAGAAAAATGAATTTTGCGTCACCTTTACTTAAAACCCATAATAAGGCTCAGAACGCAATGACATGATCCTTTTGGTAAATTTCCTTCAACTTTTGTGAGATCTCCTTCATTTTCGAAAAATAGTCTTCATTTTGGGAAATTTTTATCAATTTTTGGGAATTCTTCTTCTTTTTCGGAAAATTTGCATCAACTTCTGTGAAATTTCCATAACATTGTGAAATTGTCTTCATTTTCAGTAATTTATTTTGAGTTTTCACGAAATTTGCTTCAATTTTGGGGAAATTTCATTTATATACAGGATATCTTCGTTTTCGGGAAATTTGCATTAACTCTTTTGAAATTTCCTTACTTTTCGTGAAATTGTCTTTATTTGCGGGAATTTATTTCAGTTTTCACAAAATTTGCTTCAATTTTCGGGAAATTTCCTTAATTTTCGGGATATTTTCTTCGTTTTTGGGAAATTTCTATCAACTCTCGTGAAATTTCTTAAATTCTTGTGAAATTGTCTTCTTTTTGGGGAAATTTTCGGGAAATTTCCCCCAATTTTTGGTAAATTTCTACCAATTTTTGGTAAATTTTCTTCAATTTTTGTGAAATCTCTTTCATTTTTGGAAAATTGTGTTCATTTTGGAAAATTTTCATTAAATTTTGGGAAATTTGCTTCAAGTTTTGTCCTCAATTTATTTTCAGGAAACCCAAATTTCGAATAATTTTACGAACCCCCCTCCCCCCTTCCCCTTCCTCCCCCCTCACAAATAGTTTAACATGATTAGAGACTTGATAAGATTTGTGTACATTTGTTAGGACAAAAATCAAATCTGGCCCCCCACTGTCAAATATCTTCCTACATCGCTGATATATATATACTGTACCTCACATACAGACTTCCCATCCGCCCCAAGTTTGAGATGGGAGTAGTCAGAAAAGACAAAAGTTCGTGAACAAAATTGATATGTTGTTTCCTGTTTATTAGATGACAGATGAAAAGTTTGTGAAAAATTTGTGTCACTTACAAAAAGTCAACATGACTTTAAAATAATCATTAACTGGTAGTAGTTATTCTATTGTCAGATTGTAAATGCTTTCAATCTTGATAATATGGCAAAAGGTCTAACCATGGTGCTAAGTCAATACATGGCAAGACCTTAACCATTTCTCTTAAATTAATCAAATGCCATTTATTGGTGCTAATTTGCACTTTTGGAAAAAAACAAAAACAATACAAGAAAGGAAAGGGCCCTTTATGAAAATGCATTTTTATTTCAAGGTCTATGGACATATAGCAATTTCTACTGATTGAAATATTAAAATCTGAGCAGATCTGATTTTTGAAAGGAGCAATCTAATTTTTCTTATCAGAATTTGCTACACTACTCCAAAGAATTATGATATACATTTAAAAAACCAAAGGATTTACACACAAAATTCTATGGTAACTCAGTAATATAACAAAATTTGCATAAATATGCAAATTGATGACGGATTTAAAAACGCTGTATAACACTTAACATTTGACCAATCTTGGTGATATTATTTGCTCCTATAACGGTTTTTAATATATTCTTAAGCATTGGCATATTCTTGTATTCTTAGGTAATGTTGCCTCTACACGTCCATAGACCTTTAATTTCATAAAAGATTTTTAATTGTTCTAAATATTAGTTTATTGTCATTTCTATATTTTTTTTAACAGATGCTGATCTAGCCTAGTCTGTGAAATGCGGTAAGAGCTCATGAAACACCAATACAGCTCCAAAGAATATGTTGAAGGGTAGACCAACAGTCATTAGAATGGAGTGGATGCAAGTACATTAGGGATTGATGATGTATACTGCTGAAGAATTTTAGCTAAATAGGTTTAAAATCCGCTGTAAACGGAATCAAAATTTCACATTTTAATATTTTGCAGGTATTTAAACATTTAAAAGGCAACATTTTACAGCTTTTTGAATTTTCAGACATAAATATATAAACTTTCATAGCTATATGTAATTTTATGTTTTCGCCTCCGTCTGTTTGTCTGTTATTTGTCATCAAGATATCTTAAGAACTGATGATTGGATTTGGATCAAATTTGGTGTGTTGTTTTGTTTCTGCTTTAGAAAGACGTGAATAAAATTGGTTACATATTGGAGTAGGGGTAGGGCAAAAATGCAGGGGTGGGGATGTCTTAGGGTAAGTTTGTTTGTCATCATCATATCTCAAGAAGTAGTCACTGGATGTTGATTCATTTTGGTGTGTGGTTTTGTTTCAGCTTAAGGAAGAAGTGATTAGAATTTGAACTGGGGAAGACTGCTGAACAATGAGCTCATGCCATGAAAGTACAGCCATACAACTAATTTTCTGCACTCAAAGAAAATCAAGTGAAGTGGTCTCTGGTATCAATGAAATCAAAGCAATTGGTTTCTGTCATGAATGAAAAAGATGGAATGTGAGTCTACCCTGTATAGAGCTCAAACAATAAATGCTTATCCTGAATTACACTGAAAACAATGATCACAAGTGATGATCCTCAAGTGTTTAGAATGTAAATGGCAATATAGATCAACCGTGAGAAATAGATTGTTTGGGGTTACAACTTGTTGGGTCGAGGATTTCTGAGGTAGATTATATTCCGGTGGGGAATAAAGAGAGGCGGAGGTATGCGCTCCGCAGAGTGCTATAATTCTAGTTTGTGATGTATTAGTGCTCTTGGTGTATTTTTATGTAAATTGCTCTTTTCTAAATTCATTAGCATTATTTTTTTGAAAAAGTTGCAGTAAATTGAAGTGCTTACCATACCTTCCATCGAGTTCTTTGCAGGAATAGGCTTCTAATAATTCAAATGAACAGTAAAGTGGGAAATAAACTGAAAGAATTCACAAATATTTTGCGATTTTGAACTGGGCGGACAGCGGACTGTTTCCATGTAGTGATAAAAGCTCCAAAACTTTATGCTGTTTTCAAAATTAACAAATAAAAGCTGATATGCTAAAATTTCAAAGTTATTTTAATCGGGTATATAAATTGCTATGCATCCATAGACCATAAAGATTTTTTAATGTTGTAGTCTTGATATGAAAATTTGTATGTAAGGTTGTATGTACAGTATGACCAAGGAGATCCACATATTAGGTATGTCCATTGGTTTTTATCATCTGCAATGCATGGTTCTCTGTTATTTAAAAGAATTTAAATCTTTATGACAGTCAAATTGTGTCATGCGTTAAAAATCAATTCAAAGCATTTATGATGTGTTATTTCAGAACTAAAAGTGTTGGCTTGGAAATTATAAAAGACTGAATTGCTGAGATTTGTTATCCTCATTTAATCACATAGAAATTGTTATGTACATGTCAAGGCAGTTTTCTTTTTTAAGAGCATAATTTTACAGAAAATGAAGTCTTTCTTAGAATGTGATGTCAATTGCAGAAAAACTTAATGTCTTTTCAGGAAGATACTGATTAGTTTGATACATTATAAAAAAAAAGTATAGCACTTGCTTGCATTTAGTCTGAAGAGATATGACAGTTTTACAAAAGACAATTTTATACATGAGGGTAGCCTTACTTATAATTTGAATAATTTTCTTGTTGTGTGGACATCTCAACGTGTAGAGGCAAAATTAGAAAACTTCTAAGTCTATCAAATGAATAAAATACCAATATGTTTTTAAGTTGAGGCCTAGTGTATTGCAACCATTTATGTTTGTGCAGGATTTTTTTACTGCATTTAAAGATAGTTTCACAAGGATTCATCGACAAATCGTAAGTTAAGTTGAAATACAAACTTTATTTTCATGTTTGAATCATAGTTTAGGGCTGCTTGGACATAATTAATAATTATCACCATAATATTAATATAAAAGTTACTAATAATTTCCGATGCTGACAACTTGACATGCTTATGTGCCTTGAATTTCAGGTTTAATGGAGTACCCAGAAAATTTCAATATGCACATCCCTTAAAGTAAATGTAGTAATATTTTCATTTCTCTGTTAAGTGTATTATACAGAAAACCATTATTGTATCATTAACGCTTACTCAGGAATGTTACGAAATTAAACAATTCCAAACTGAAACATTGTGTTGTTACTGGGTTTTTTTTGTAGAGCAGGATTTTAATTTGACCAAGGATTAAGTCAACTGGAGCCATTTTTGTAGTCATTCTGACCACAAAATGGTCAGAAAATTTGACCAGGCTGCTGTGGTCAACAGATTGACCATGTGGTAATGGTGAAATTTGACCAAATGAGGAGTGAATTATGCACCGACCCATATGTGGCCAATCTGACCAAGTTGGCTTGATCAAAAATATTGACCACGTTAACTTGGTCAAATTGACCACATATGGGTCGGTGCTATTTCACTCCTCACTTGGTCAAATTTTGACCATATTGTGGTCAAATTCGACCATTCTTTTTTAGAAAGTGCCAGCCATGTTAGTACCTT
>JAIGNY010002303.1:0-51137 GCA_020152595.1 Chiridota heheva | reverse complement strand
TCTGTCCGACAAAGCGCCCAATTATGATGTTGTCAACATCATGCCGAGTCGGCGGTTGAGAAAACATGAGTCTAATATCTGAGTCGGGCATGACTGATACGTACAGTATATCCGACATTATATACATCTCTGTCCGACTAAGATCAGTGTTCGGCCAATTAGGGAGGGGGCGGCTCGCACAGGAAAGAAGATAACAAAACAACTATAACATTATGCATTTTCAGAAGCATTTTGTCTTTGTATAACCATGACAATTTTTATCTAGGGAGAAAAAGCTCCCCCTTTTTGTTTTTAAATTTACGCCCTGTCCTCACTTTCTGAATAATTGCCCATGTATTACAAATAAAAATGATTTAATTTTTTACAATTTGAATGTTTTTTTTCCGTCAAACTTTCTTCAGGTGGTAATGATTATAATTACTATTTTCTAGACATATCCAAAAAACAGTTAAACAGTTGCAGTCACAAAATGACCGGAATAAATATGTTCGCCATGAATGTCGACGTAGCTGAGTATTCAGGAAAAAAGATACATTTTTCTTCTAAGGAGGAAAGAGTGTGGAGTTGGTTGAGGATTTGTGGAATGAGAGGGTTGGACCAGAGCATGTTGATGATGCCATTAAGGACGGATTTAGAGTCAGAGAAGATGGTGAAACGGAGCGGAAAGAGAGTTCTATGTAGTTTAAGGCCAGGAGGATGGATTTCGCCTCGGCAGAATAGATAGAGGTGCCGTCGGGTAACCTCGAGGAGAGGGTGAGGCCTGGACAGGTGGCGGAGGCTTTGACCATTCAAGTTATCGTTTAAACTATTTACAGTGTCAAGCCATCCCTTTCAAAATCGTGTCCTCATGACGGGATTAAGCCTTGTTAACTAGAGCTGGGGGAGAAAATAATTGTAGGCTCAACATCAGTATGGAGTGAATAAAAAAGATGTCTGGAGTGAATAATGAGAGGACTATTAAAAAACACATTGCTGAAGAAACCATGTTGATATCTTATTTTTTAGGATTTATTGTATTTCAAAGATTTAACAAAAGTAATGAAAAGTGACCGGCCAGTGTCAACAGATTAAGTGCGATGTTATAATTGCAGATCCCAAATCAATGTGTATGCATTTCTCTTAAAATAAAGAACCTTTTTTAAGTATTGTAAACAGCTTAAGTTGAGCCGAGGTCTAACATGCACTTTGCACTGAACATGATGTGCCCATCTGCTCATGTACCTTACAATCTAAAGGAAAGAAAAATCAATTTTAATGTGATAGAAATAGGTGTACATCAACAGATAAAGAAGTATCTTGGATCTACAATTATAACATCATTACTGTACACTGCAAGCAGGGGTGTCAGAAGAAAATCGGGCAAAGGGGCAGAAAGTGTGAGAGCATTTTTGTGACAGTAATTGAGGGTAACTTTTTATTTTCAAAACGTGGTGGTACGTGTATGGATTGAGTATAGGCGGGATTTGGGGAAGCAAAGGAGAACTTGCACACCCCCTCTTTTTTCCGAATGTATACTTTTGTATGGGGATGATTTGTATCTTACCGTGATTCTGTCCCCTCACGCTCCTTCGCCCACTTACACACATGTTTGTAAGAGCTGCCTTATGGAGGATTTGCTTGTCACCACACACACTTTCGGTAGGAAAATCCCGACTGCATGGGGAACCAAGACCAATGTTGGCAATTGCCACATCGGGCGAATATGTAAAAGGTCTATTTTTGAAAACTACTGCTCAGAAAATTTACTGGGGGCCATGGCCACGGCCCTTAGTGTCGCGGCCCCTGGTAAATGATATGTGGCAGCTTTAATTGTGTCAAACGAATACTAAATGTATGCTGTAACTTCTATGTGCTATGCAGGATTTGTAAGTGCGTGGATTTCTATTTGTTTTTAGGTGTTAAGAACAAGCTAGAATAATTTCATAACTTTCAAAAGGGCAATCCTGTCCGGTCCGTTCTCTATTTCAAAGAGCTCCAGCGCCCCCCCCCCCCTTTTCGCTCCTTTACCCCCTTTCTTCCAGGTTCCGACATCGCTGACTGCAAGGGCACTTTTCAACACACTTTTTTAATCTTTAAAATGCAATAACTCCGAGACGAATGAGATATCAACATGGTCACCGTTGTTATCAGTTTGTTTCTTTAATCCAATGCAATGTAAATGAAAATGAAACTTCACGGCAATATTCCTTAAAGTGAAACAAAATAAGCTAAAAGCAAGCCTAATAACAGCTATTCTGACTTTGTTTGTCTAAAATATGGAGGGCCTGGCAAACATTCTGCTCTTTCCCTCTTATAATTGAGTGTCGCAATTCTTTAATCCCGTGGTTAATTTTGAATTCATAATAGGATATCGCATTACTGTAGTTTAGGCACCTAAGAACAGGAACCGCGGAGCATTTTTGGAAGTTGTGGGGCTGAAGAAGTAGTAAATTGTAAAAAATAAAGGCGACATCACACTCATATTAATCCCTGTATAATAACTACCAACCACGGTACACTGTTAGGCAGGGGCATAGGAAGGTTCACCTCTCAAGAAGGTGGGGAAAGTGGAAGGGGGGAGGGAGGGGGATGGGAGAGAGAGGGGGAGAACACCAACAATTTCCTGGTCACAAGTGGAAAAAATACACTACTAAGCTTCATCACTAACTCCAATCGGAAAATCTAATCAAAAATTGTTTGACAAATTTCCTTTCTTTTATCAGTTTATTTCAGGCAATTTTCTTTAATTTTGAAGAAGGTTTTGCCAATTTTCAGGAAATTTTGTTCTTTTTCAGGCAGTTTCCATCATATATCGGTGAAATGTTTGATAAATTTCCTTTTTTTATTTTTAGGCAACTTTCTTCAATTTTCAGGAAGATTTTGTAAAGTTTTGTTTAATTTTACCAATTTGTGCAAACTATGCTTCGATTTTCAGGAAATTTCGTTCCTTTTGAATCACTTTTTTCAAAATTTTAAGTCAAGTTTAGGAAAATTTTGTTCATATTTCGCAATTTTTTATCATTTTTTATCATTTTCTTTGATGTTGAGGACGTCATATAAGTTTTCCCCAAGTTTATTTTAATAACTTCCCAACTTTACCTCCCAACCGTGAAACCCAGGAATGTGAAATCTTCTGAGGTCATTATTTTTTGCACATTAGCAAAAAGTGGGGGTTAACTCCCCCCCCCCCCATTCTTCATCACCCCCGTCTTCGAGGTCCCTGAAGAAGGATTCACATTCGTAAAATTATTTATCTATCTTAATATATGTTAATAAATACTCATTTTGAAAAAAGTGTTTTGCATTACTCATGAGCTCACACTACCGTATTTGTGTCTTTCTTTTTCGTATTGCAAATACTAAAGTAACCGTTTACGAGAGCTAGGTTGCCTCTGCATAAACAGTGCATCTGCCCTCCCAGGCATGCCAGGCCTCTACCAGTAAAAGACATACCTTAAACACGCTCTCGATCGGGAGATCTTCCAATCGTGAGATTTCTTGTCATTACAACCAACAATGCATCTTTCCAAATTAAAATCTCTCTTAAAGAAAACTAGGCTTAAGCCAAATGTAGGAAAAATGCATGCAAAATTGTATTGGTGTAACAGAACGCTTGAATTATTTTCTCCATTTTCACTAGCGCAAATTTGATTTTCACCATGGAATTTTAGCGTAATCGTTAAAAATTATTACAAATATATTTTGAAGAACAAATTTGGACATTTTAATCACCAGCAAAGCTCAAATTTATACAGATATATTAATTCTAAAATCATTTCCAAAGTACACAACTTTAGAATCACATAATTTGACAAAAAAAACAAAAAAAAACGGCTGAACCTATTAACAATTTAAATTATGGTCACTGTCTCGATCTCCCAATCGAGAAATCATCTGATCGGGAGCGTGAACTGAACTGTTAAAGGATACTAAGACCCTTAAAACAATGTTGTCAGTGCGTCTTCGCCACTCCTCATCCCAACCTAAAATTACCTCCCGTCCCCCATTACATCCCAGCTCTTTAGGCTACTTGTCTCCCTTTTGGTAACGTTGAATAAACAAATAAACACAACCTTAAAATTCTTCCTACCTAATTGAATCGGATTGAGAATTTAATATCGATTAATAATTAGATATTAACATAAATATTTCTTCAAATTTAAGTATTTTCCTAATAATACGAAAACTCGTCATCTTCAGTTCTGCTTAAGCGAAAAAGTTCCATTGTACTTTCATTTAGGCAAGATACAAATATCTTAATTGTTATTCATGTGAGGAATGCATTCTGTTTATTTCTTTTTGTCTCTATTCTATAACTTCCTTTCACGCGAGGTACTATAATATTTATAATTCCTTTCCCAGCATGGGAAGAAATCAATTGTTTGCAGTAAATGAACAAAATATATGTGGACGGATGGACAGATAAACGAACAGGAGGCGGACGAACGGTAAACATGTTATATCCCCATTCACCAGCTTCGTTGAACATAGCATGACAACGGTTTGTAATATACAGTATAGACCGCAATGCAGCATACTCACAACTCACAATCTGACACTGGGTCTCATTAATATCATATACTTTACACGACTTCAAATGATTGATTTTATCTATTCGTATGGCCTTTTGACATGCTTGAAAGGTGCGTCTCCGGTATATTTCATTTGCCTTCAACCATGGATGTAAATTTCCCACCAACAGGGTGTGTGTGTGAGGGAAGGTAGGGGAGGGGGAGGGGATCACAGCATAAAGTTACCATCCGAAGTAAGGGTTCATAACAAATATCCTAAAATTACACTAAAATGCAAACAAATTACCATGCAAAAGATATGAATATGGAAAAATGAGTGTGTATGTGTGTGTGCACCCCAACCCCTCTATATTTCCAAGCCCATCCGTAGTTTTTGTGTTTATATTTCAATAAGAAATGCCAAAGTGGGTCCAAATCACTATTCCGACTTATTTCCTGCTCACCTGTAGAAGCTGGAATTTCAAATTGTTCTCTGTAGTACAAGAAGTCGTAAGACTTTTCCGTCGAAAATGAATCAAAGTGGAGGCGCAGATGGAATCCTGCTGGCGCTGTAAAAGACCACACCACAGTGGAACTACTCGGATATCGTCCAGGAAAACCCGGCGATGTGAAATTGATCCATTCAAAAATAGGCATTGGATCTGTAAATAACAAAAAGAGAAGTGTCCTCTTATTTTCTCCTTTTTTAAACTTTCCGTCCCCATCCCACCCCCCGTAAAATCAAGCGAAAAAGTATAAGTCCATGTTATATCTAATCAAGTTACCCTTTCTCTAAGAGCTTGAGCCCCACTATGTGGAAAGCCCTCGCTAGTCGCAACGGGCTTCATTATAAAGTCAAACAGACTACGTGCAGTTTTCCCCTTGTCTTTGGTATTTGGTGAGATTCTCTTATTATATTCAGTCATACTTCTCCTAGTCAGCAGTGTCGGTACCACAGGGGAATCCTTCTACATTGTCCTTGATTGAGAGGGTAAAGAAAGCTGGGGAGTGCCATTTTAAAATTAGGGTGGACAGAGGCAAGAGGTGCACTTTCCCCCAGCTTTTTAAAAACTAATAAAAGTGCCTTTCAATTACTGTCAAAAAAGTGTCCTCATGCACCGAGCTCCTTTCGACACCCCTGCTCTTAGTCATACGTTTCCATTTCCTTTGAGGATTTGAAATCATGATTTCACATCTTTAAAAGTGTTTCATTTATTTTTCTTTAAATTGAAGGTAGCTAAAAGCTGCAATGATTTTTCCTACTATGCCAATACATTGTTATCATTAAATCTGTTTTGGCAGGCTTCCTAAACAAACCTGGTTTTCCCACAACAAGAGCTTTGAAGGTATGGGGACACTTGGAGCTTTTATTTAAATCTGAAGAGAATATAATATTTAAATTACGACAGTAGTAACTGTTGTTTGAAGAATTTTGTAATGAATGCAAGGGTGTATAAGAGGGAGGTATGACGCGTACAGCTCAAAATCTTGTAAATCTGAGATATTATGTCCTAAATTTCAGTCGCTGAAAATCTTTATACTGTACACTGCCATGACTGTGAGGTCGCGCTGGTAAATGCTTGGAAATACGTGTACAATATCGCCTAGACGGACTAGGATATCAACATGATTTACACCGATTAGTTTCGTTAATATTCCTCCATCATATAAGTACGGGAATATTCCTTTAGGTTGATATGTTATTGGTACGCCACTTGAGCATCAAGAAAGAGAATAATTAGGCTCTTCTCCATCTAAAAAAAAAGAAGATGCACTTTACTTTTTTCATCTTACCACAATCTGCTTCATCGGAACCGTCCAAGCAGAGCCAATGGTAGTTGCACACATCAGATGGTGGTATAACTGTTGAGTTATCATCGCACACTAAAAGAAATGTAAAAGATTACAATTAGTCACGTGACACTAGTCTAATGGTCATAGATTAGTTCAGTGGATCGACAAGCAATTTTTTTACCTCCACCAACGAAGCTGGACTGATGTTATGTTTTCGCCTCCGTTTGATTGTTTGTTTGTCTGTTTGTTTGTCATTAATATATCTCAAGAACTCAGTGATGACTGTATTTGGATCAAATTTTGTTTGAGGTTTTGTTACTGCTTAAGAGTGAAATGAATACAATTTGAGACATATTGGAACAGGGAAAGGGTGTAAATGGAGGATGGGGACATTTTAAGGTGAGTTTGTTTGTCATTAGATTATCCTAAGAACTAATGATTGGATTTGGATTAAATTTGAGTTTTATAATTGCTTCCGGAACGAGTGATTTAAATTTGGGACGTATTGATACAAGGGATGGGCAGAAATTGATGGACAAGGTTTTTAGGGTAAGTTCTGTCAAGACACAGTTGAAAGATCCCAATGGAATGAGATGAACAATGAATTTACGCCATGAAAATAATCCAACAATCAATTTTTCTGGACTTATTGAAAATTAAATTAAGTGTTCTCTACTATCAATGTAATAAGAAGAATGGTTTCTGCCATGAATGGAAAATGTTGAAATGCGAATCTTAACCGAAGGAAGCTAAAACAATGATATGGCCTTAAAAAAATCAGTCAAAAGATATCCATTTGTTCAGAATTTACATGATCCTTACAGATCAAAACTTCGGGATGAATCATGGTGGGCCTATTCAATTTCTGAGGTAGATCATAGTGGGTATCGAGATCGAATGAACTTTATAAAAACTATTCTAGGCATGTCGGAATTGCAATGGGGGCAGAGGAATGCGCTCTACAGAGGGCTTATATCTTATAGAGCTGAGGTCTTATATATAAGATATTCGAGATTAAAGCTCTGTCTTACCTGACAGGTGTAGTACTGTAGGTCTACTACGGAAGGTTGGCGCCCTCATATTCACATTCACATTCACATTCACATTCTTAGCAATTACTAATTTATTTTCAAGAAAATGTATTTGACATTTTTTACTATTTGAATTATTTTCCCTCGAATTTCCTTCAAGGCTGCCAGGTGGTAAATTATACATACCGTTACTAGATTATGTTTTACTACTTTCCTGACATATCCACTGAATGGTTTTTAAACCGTAAACAACATGACAAATATCTATCAGAAGATGTGACATCACTACTAGTCAAGATTTCAGACGTTTCTACACAAATTATACCAAACTTCATAAAACGAAATAAGACTTTTGAATGTTTCTTCACTATTTTGTTTATTTTGAAATCCTCTTTCATCTGTAAGATGAACCTCTAATTTAAACAATGAACAAATCATTTAAGTTTTAAAGATCTTTGAACAAGTATTAGAGCTACCACGTGAAATGGAAGAAAATATACTATAATCCGCATGAAAGCAGCAATATATTACATCAATATTGAAATGCGTATTTATCCATTCACAGCCACTTAAATCTTACGGCCTTTGGTCGAAATAAAATACACCTGCTTATTTATCAGGTCGGGTCTGACTGTTTGAAACTTTTAAGGAGCACAACAACTATTGAGCGGTACCACACTGCAAAAACATTAGGAACAAGAACTGTCGGAAGAACAGTGTGCTCAACTATTCAAAATATTTTATTTTTGGGAGTAATAAATGGTATTACAACAGTGATGAATCCTTGCTTCCTTGCTATTTGTTTGTTACTGTATGTTGTCTTTAGTTAGCTATTCTGTTTCTGCAGGAGATTGCAAGGATTTAACGAAACAGTTGGGAAAGGAGAGAGCTGTCATTTTAGCATTACTTTGATAACCCTGTAACATTTCTGACAAAATCTCCTTGGTCAAATATGTGTTCCATTGATATATCCTGGTTAAATGAACAATTTTCTGCTTAATTCAATTCACATGTTTGTCCTGGTTAGAATTACCATGATTTGGGGTTAATTTTACTGACCAGAAAATCCTGGTCATAATAACCAGGAATATGTCGGTGACTCCGTGACATTGTTCCTGGTTGGAATTTAACATTTTTGTGGTTAAATTTGACCAATGTGTTTTTAGAGTGTAGTATATGAGAAGCATAAACAGAAATAGGATAGCAGGGGCAGATGATTTCAAAATACTTGAGGCTTAAAAGATGCGCTTACATTTTCATTTGCATTGTTAATTTTCACAACATTTTGCTACAAGCTTCAAAATATCTTTGAGTTATCCCAGGTATCTTAAGACCACAATAGCTCAAGCTTACCTCACCCAGTCACTCAGAAACTTTACTTCTATCAATTGAATAACAAAGAAAGGAGAGACCTTGACTTGCCAATGTCAATGGAAGAATGTCGTTAAGCCCACTTTCCAACCTGTACCCTTCCAAGCCCTACACATTTCCAGAATTACATCCCGGAATGTAATATAGCTTCCAATTTAAGAAAATATGTGTGTCAAACAAAGTCAAGCAGCATGGAAAATCTACAATAACATTCAAAATAATGCGAGAAAATATTGCTTACCATATGAGAAACTAAACATTGGAAACGATACAAATTCCCTCACTGCTAATGCATATTCCAGACTCTCCCACATTTCATCCCAACCTGTCCCAAATGTCATCCCACGCCTATACTCCATGCAATCACACCTAAAAACCAGATATTGTATGTCATTCCACCACTTGCATGACCCACATGCCATCACAACTGAAATCCAGATGACATCCCACCACATGCCATTCCGACCTGTCCCACATGTCGACCAACCCTGTTCTACATGCCAAGCCATCCTCTTTCACATACCAACCCACCCTGTTCTACATGCCAATCCACCATGTCTAACATGCAAACGCATCCTGACCAACATCCCACTCCACCTTGCCCTACAGTACATACCAATCCATCCTGTCCCAATTGAAATCCCACCCTCATTCTAATTCATTCAGCTACTTTACCATAATGTCATCTTCTATCCCACATTCTGCTTATTATTTATATTACCCAAACCCTTAATATAACATTCTTTAGAAGCAAGGAATTTTGTATTTGCTCCTTTATTTATGGCAAGACAAACACATTGATTGCTATTCATGTCATGAATGGCAATATCATAACAAACTAGTAAGTCCTAAGTTATATATTTGTTTATCTCAGATCAATTATTTTGCAGCAAAGCCTATTGTTAATAACCTAATTGGTATGCAAACTCTGCTATATCTCACCATTAAGTATGAACAATGCTCTTTATATATACTGTATGATCATTTGTTAAGCAAAATCATCATACACTATTTAATTCAAGAGATACCAAATATACAAATATTTTAATGTGTATGCAAATGAAGTAATTAGTATGCACCCCACCCCTAATCATTCTCAACTGAACAGTACCAATGCATACCACTGAACAAAAATACCAAGTTGTTATCTTAAGGTTAAATATTTTGAACAAAGTCTATTGTTATGCAATGACCTACTTAATATGCACAATACACATCACCGAAGTGTACACAACTCTTCACCTATGATCATTTGTGTAAACAAAATCCCCGCACCCACTTTGATTCAAGAAATATCATATATACAAATATTTGCATTAATATGCAAATAAGCTAATTAGCATGCACACGACCCCACTTCATGCTCATATGAAGAGAACCTATGTTCTCTACCCCTGTAATAAGTACCAAGTTATTATCTCAGGGTAAATATTTTATGCGAAAGTCTATATTGTTTTGCAAATAACCTACTTAATATGCACACTACAAGTCACCATTGAGTGTAAACAATGCTCCTCATATACATGATCATTTGTGTAAACAAATTCCCCACACCCACTTTAATTTAATATATATTATAGATACAAATATTTTCATTGTAATGTAAATAAGCTAAGTGTGCACATATAACCCCCAATCATGTTCAACTGAACAGTATCAATGCCATCTACCACTGTACCAAGTAACAATTTATTATCTCAGGTTAAATATTGTATACGAAAGTCTATTATTATGCAAATAACCTAATCAATATGCACATTACTCCTCACCATTACACCTAAGTGTAGACAACGCTTTTCACACATACGATCATTTGTGCAAACAAAATTCCCCCATCTACTTTAATGTAAGAGATTATAGATACAAACATTTTCATTGTTATGCAAATAAGCTAATTATTATTACACACAGCCACCAATCATGCTTATTTGAACAGTACTCAAGTCATCTACCCCTATGCCAAGTTACATGAATGCACACCATTCATAACTTAAGTTATAAAAACTTAAACCAAAAACTTTAACAGGACACATATTTTGATTGCTATGCAAATAAGCTAATTAGTATTCGCACCCCCTTCTCCCCCGCTCCATCATGTTCATGTGAACAGTACCCATGTTCTCTACCCTATGCCAAGCTACATAATTTTACACCATTCATGAAAACTTGAACCAAACTTTACACACATTTTAACAGGACAAATATTTTCATTGTTATGCAAATAGGCTGATTAGTATGCAAACACAACCCCTAAATGATGCTCATTTGAACAATACCCATATCCTTTACCGCTATGCCAAGTTACATAAATGTATATCATTCATGAACATTTTAACCAAAAACTTTAACCAAACTTTACACAAATTTTAACCAGACAAATATTTTAAATTGTTAGGCAAATAAGCGAATTAGTATACACACACAACCCTTAAATTATGCTCATTTGAACAGTACTCGCAAAAACTCTTAACCAAAATTTGAACCAAAACTTTAACAGGACGCCGACGCCGACGCCAGCGGTAGTAGAATAGCTTTACTATTCTTCGAATAGTCATGCTTAAAAGTGGTAATAGTTTGCCGTTAGCACACAAAAACACCGTTTGGTCCAAAATGTAAATCAGCAAAATATTCAAATTTCTTAAAGTTCTTTGCCGTAATTTCCACAAACAATACTTAAAAGAGTATTAAAATCGGAGCCTATCAGTTTTTATAATTGATTTTTTTACCTATGAAATAGTTGATGAGTTATAGCAAATCAAAGTTTGATCAGTGTTTACTTCATGCGAAATTTGTGAAGTATGACTGCAGTGTGAACAAATCAAAAACTTTATGTAACTTTTTCAATCTATTTCCTAAAGGAATATTCCCGTGATTTTGCATTCTGATATTTATGATAGAGGACTATTAAATAAACAAATTGGTGTAAAAATCATGTTGATATCTTATTCTGTTGTGGATTTGTTGCATTTCAAATATTTCACCAGTGTGACCTCATAGTGTACAGTGTGATGTCACAAAGGCAGCTCTAGGACAATCTTGATATATTTCTTTGCATCAAATTAGCAATGGATGCTGAAGTCCTTATAAAGATATTTTAGCTGACGTTATGAGGTCACATGCCTGTTTACATGAAATGGAGTATGACATGCACTCAGTGGCCACAACATGATTTATGGTCATGAAAAACTAATTAATGAAAATTTAACCAGGGGGAGGGGCGCGTGCTAGCGTCTTTTAGGTTTTAATGTGAGAGCTAATTTTTTTGCAAAATGGCTGAAGGGTGATGAAATCAAAATAAGTGGCCTTTCATTCTTTGGACAAAATATGTCACTTTACAAAATGTTATGGGGCGGCAGGTGAGGGGGAGGGAGGGGGGGGGAGAAGCGATTTCGTGGGATAAATCCCCCCATGCCTCCCCCTGTAAGCCCACCTCTGCATGTGCTACTTAACAATAAAATAATTCGCCCATCTCCTCATGTACAAGTACCTTATCACTCTAAGTAAAATTAACATCAGTCTTTTGAGTGTTTGATAAGATATGAAAAAATGACATTCATGATATCACATACACATGCAAGATCACTTTTCAAGATAGTGAATTATTTGAAAGTCAAAAAAGGAATAAGATGTCAACATGATTTTTACACAAATTTCTGTCTTTAACATCCTCTACCATATGTGAATATTCGGAGGGATATTCCTTTAGGAAATACATTTAAAGAATCACATAACAATTTACATTGAATGGGAATATCCTTTAATTCTTAGTCGCTGAAAATGATGTGTACTTTTGTTCCTGCTAAAATTATATAAAGAGCATACATAGCTAGCAAAAGTTCGAAAACCTTTGGTTCAAAACTTCAACTAATTGTGTAGTCCGGAAAAAAGGGAGATTTTTGAATTCACGAATCACAATAATTGTAAAAAGCCATTATTCTATTCCCCCAAAGTGCACTTTAACTAGAACCTACCATGATTGCCTCGTTATGAGTTTGCCCGGGACAGTTTCTTCTTTCTGCCTCATGAAGTGTTGCAAACAATTACAGATCAAGATACAAAAATTCATAGTCAGTTTCGCAGTTTAATAAAAGAATCGTTCTTTAAGTAATATTTGGAATTTAAAAGCCCTAATTGCTGGGCAATAAACTATGGAACTGTATGATTAATTGTTTATCTAACTGTAAAACGGTTACATGGTTACAGTAGCCTAAATGACACACTTTTTTAAATCAGTGAGTTAAAATGGTAAAATCTGAGCAGATCAGTCCCTTCTCTTGGAATGTGGGGGAGGGGGACGGGGGTAATGTAGTGCATTACTGGCTTCCGTAGAGATAGTACCTCTGGGTAATTCAATTCCTTTTTTTTTTAAACCAATGGTTTGTTTTGCAGACTTTTGTATCATAGTCTACTTAACAATATTCACATCTGTTCATTTGTTCATTTCCAATGCGTGTACAATGGTGTATAAAACCGGGACATGGCGGCCTCCATTACATAATTTACATTCAAAGTCTTTTTATGGATTTCAGTGATACTTAAAGGTCTATCGGAAGGGTACAACAGTTGCTGTTCAACTACATAACAAAAAGGAACATTAAATTATGAGAGTTTAAATGACCGTTGAATTCTGCAATTGATAGCATGTGCAGTTTTCAAGTTCAGAATTATCTGCTTCGTATTCTTATGCCTTAACGTACCTCATATTCAGGTAATATTATACCACATTTACCGAGTAATCTGAAATGTGACCTACTAGTCTAACAATTTGGGGATGGGCGTGTGACACCCCCACACCCCCGGTATTTACGCCACTAGTAATTCTCGCGAATATCTAATTTCAAATTTGTCCAAATTTGGGGAGGTATGCCGAGGGGAGGTTAAATGGTTCCCCTGCCTTGTTTAAACCCCCTTTCCTAACTCTCTTACCCAAGAAAGCAGCACTAGCAGATTATCTTTGGTCTCAAATAAATATTTCTCAGCTGCTGCCTAGCAAAGATGTTCAATACATCTTGGATGGTGGTTCACTTCTATATCGTCTTCCCTGGTCAAGAGGGGTCACACAGCTTGTGTAATAAGTATGTACGGTATGTGACCAAAAGAGCTGTGGTCATATTTGATGGTTATCAAGATGGTCCTACAACAAAAGATCAACTATCTCAGACGCTCGCGATTCAGTATAGGCGTAGTTATCAACTCCACTGGGGATATGATGTTTCAGTCAAAGAAAGAAGACCTTTTGAATAACCAACAAAACAAAAAAAGACGCATCACCCTCATGAGTGAGAAACTACAAGAAGCAGGTTGTGTGACAGACCATGCGAAACAAGATGCGAACCTTTTCATAGTTCTGACAGCTGTAATCTGGTAGAAAGTCAAAGACACGGTTGTTGTCGGAGAGGACACTGATCTCATTGTACTTCTTTTTTACTACGCTGATGTTAATCCACATGAAAAATGTCTTGCCTCAACACCCAAGAGTAACTCAAAGAAAGATAGAATGTGGTGCTTGAAACAAACCAAGAGTGCACTTGGACCAACCATTTGCAAAGACATACATTTTCTTCATGCTCTCCTCAGTTGTGATACCACATCCCGTATTTTCAATGTGGGAAAGAGGACTGTAATCAAGAAGATCAAAGCAGAGGAAAATTTCTTGCAATGTGCACAAATCTTTGATCAACCAGATCCAATCTACCAATAGACAAATCAAGAGTTTATTGTAAATGCAGGTGAGAAAGTTATAATTGCCTTGTATAATGGAAGAGATGATTGTGGATTGGATAAGCTACGATATCTTCAATTCTGTGAAAAGGTAGCTCGCAGCACCACTGAAGGTGAACCTCAAACTCTACCCCCAACATCACCAGCAGCAAGTTTTCATAGTTTGCAAGTGTACTTTCAGATAATGCAGTGGAAGAGTTGTGGTGACAATTTGAATCCAGAGAATTGAGGATGGTGTATGGTTGAGGGGAAATATCTCCCTAACCTTCCCTAATCTTTCAACAAACCAACCCACGGCTCCAACAAAGCTGTTACAGATTAATCGATGCAACTGCAAAATACAAAATGTCCTGTAGCAATGTTTGCACAGAATGTAGTGGAATTGGCTGGTAGGCTGTACCAATGCAATGGAGCCATATATCTCTGATGAACAAAAATTGTTAATGAACTGTGGACTTTGAAGTAAGATTACCAAAAAGGTAGCCATATTTGATTATTATATCTTGCATGCAAAATGTACACAACAACCATTATCGATTTATGCAAAATGAAGCTAACACCTACTTCATAACATAAAAGACTGAAATGATTTTCATAAATAATATAGCAGATGCAAAACTATATTTTAAATCCTTAATCATATACTTATTTAAAGTTAAAGAAAATGTAAAAATTAACTATGTAAGAGACGGCCATTTTGGATATATGCAAATTAGTTTAGGTTGCTATCTATGTTTGCAAGCACTAAGAAAAGATATCTATTCTATGCAGTTAAGCAAACTACATGTAAACATTCACATTTTTACTTACCATCAAAAACATTTTCTTTTTTAAACAAATAGCTATTATGTGAACATTTTGGATTTATGCAAATTAGGTCTATATTTCCCCTCCTGGACGTGTTGCTTTAACCATTTACATGGTGGTCATTTTCGAATTATGTAATTTAGTTTTATTCCTCTATTCTACATTCCAGAACAATTGTTGTAAAGTACTTGACATGGTTTTTCTTTAATGGCCAGAGATTCGATTATGTGTTACAAGTGTATATCATAATGTATTGTTGCAAACTATATATTGCATTCAATATGTGCATGACAGCCATTTTGGATTGATGGAACTTAGGTATATACTTGTTTCTTAATAACATGGGATTGACAAACTTACCGTATCTAAGATTTTTTGCCATGAGAAAATGCCTATTTTGGATTTATGCAAATAAGTGTATGTTGCCTTATTCAATTCGAGAGCAACCCAAAAAACTGGGTATCTTAAATACCCCCCAAAAAATTGGTACTTTTATGTATTACGTCATTGTATGGGCCTACACATTTGACTAGCCCACACTAAACATTAGAGGTTCCTCATTTCCGCTCCGGATTGTTCAAAAATTTAATGGATATCCTGAAATTTTGGAGACGGATAGTAAATAAATGTTTGAAACTTTTTGCCGCTGCTTTTTGAAATTCACGGTCGCATTTTTGAGAAAATTAATGAAACAGATTATGAGTAATCTGTTTTGTTCATTTTCTCAAAAAGGCGACGATGATTTTTAAAAAGCAGCAGCAAAAAATTCTGACTCTCTATTTACTATATCCGTCTCCGAAATTTCAGTATATCTATTAAAATTTTCAACAATCCAGAGCGAAACATGAGAAACCTCATATGTTCAGTGTGAGCTAGTCAAATGTGTAGGCTCATGCGATGACGCAATTTTTAAAAGTACTGAATTTTTTGGGTATTTCAAAGAACCCAGTTTTTCGGGCTGCTCCCAAACTGTTATTTACAAAAAGGCCAGGGAGAATGAAGGCATGTCCTCAGCTTTTCTTCATTCCAAAATACCTCTATTTATCACCTTTTACCATGTAAATCTGCTGTTCTGAAGTTAAACTGTATGTGTATGGCGGCCATTTTGGATTTATGCAAATTGGGCATATTTCCCCCTCATAGATTTTTATAGACTTGGACACTTTTTTCCCGGGGCCACAAAGAAATATATGGTGGCAAACTAAATTCTGTTGCAATTAGTTTAACCTCAAACCTTATTTTGTCTGGCTTATGTACACATATAGTAGGCAGTTGTCGCAGGTTACATCATACTATTTGTTACCACTGAAAATTGTGAATTTGTATTTCATTTGTCAAAATGTCGGTTCGATGTGTGGTTGGCGGGTGTAGTAGCACTACAAGAGAAAGTCTGAGTTTTCATAGATTTTCAAACAGCCAAGGGACTCAAGAATCCGTAAAATATGGATTAATTTGTGAACAATACTCGATCAGATCTTGTATGTCAGTATGCTAACTACAGCTATATATATGTAGTGATCATTTCGAGCCGGATTGCTTTGATAGTTCGCATGAATTGAACGAAAGATCTGGTCTTGGCAGTCCAAGTGGCAGCAGGGTAAGTCTTTTGCCAGGAAAGTACCACACAATCAAAGGGAAACCACCGGAATATCTTGGGGATCAGTCCGGCGTCAACACATCTTGAACTCAAATCAAGTCAGTGTGTATAGTACTAGTAGCATCTTAGTAGTTCTGCAAAATCAACGGTGTGATCTGATAAGGTTTTTCTTTGTGTTTTTCTTTGTATATCAATACGTAATTTCAGGTACAGGGTACTGACCATTTATTAAAGGATAGATTTAGGGGTCAAGCAAGTCTAGCCGCCACATACGTAATTGGAACAGACTTACCTAATTGGGACATGAAGCCCCTTGCTCATTTGGGACACACTTGCCTATTTTGGACATGAGGCGCAGCGCCACGTACGTATTTGGAACAAACTTGCATAATTGGGACATAAAGCCACTTGCTTATTTGGGACACACTTGCCTATTTTGGACATAAGGCGCGCCGCCATTTACGTATTTGGGACAGACTTGCCTATTTGGGACATGAAGCCACTTGCCTATTTGGGACACACTTGCCTATTTTGGGCATGAGGCGTGCCGCCACTTACGTATTTGGGACAGACTTGCCTATTTGGGACATGAAGCCACTTGCCTATTTGGGACACACTTGCCTATTTAAGGCATGAGGCGCACCGCCACTTACGTATTTGGGACAGACTTTCCTATTTGGGCATGAAGCCACTTCCATATTTGGGACACACTTTCATATTTTGGACATGAAGCGCGCCGCCATTTACGTATTTAGGACACACTTGCCTATTTAGGACATGAAGCCGAAGCCACTTGCCTATTTGGGACACACTTGCCTCAGTATTTTGGGCATGGGCGCACGCCACTTACGTATTTGGGACACACTTGCCTATTCGGGACATAAGGCCACTTGCCTATTTGGGACACACTTGCCTATTTTGGGCATGAGGCGCGCCGCCATTTACGTGTTTGGTACAGACGTTCCTAATTGGGATATGAAGGCACTTCCCTATTTGGGACACACTTTCCTATTTGAGACACACTTGCCTATTTGGGACATGAAGCCATTAGCCTATTTCAGACACACTTGCCTATTTTGGGCATGAGGCGCGCCGCCACTTACGTGTTTGGTACAGACTTTCCTAACTGGGCCATGAAGCCATTTGCCTATTTGGGACACACTTTCCTATTTAAGACACACTTGCCTATTTGGAACACACTTCCCTATTTGGAGCATGAAGCGCACCATCAATTTGTGTATTCGAAAAAATTGTGCGTATTTGTTTTATCATCACCTGTAATGAAAATTTGTTCTTAATTATTAACATAGAATTGAAAGGGAAAATTTTGAAACGTTGGAAACATTAATATAAATTTTGGTAAAATTATTTGAAATCTTGCTAAAATTATTAAGAATTTTGGTTTAATTATTAAAGATTTTGGTCAGACCTAGTAACATTTCCCAAAAATGAAGGAAAGTTTTCCCAAATCGAATAAAATTGTTAGCAAATGAAAGAAATTGAAGATTTTGTTCGTTTCTTGCCAATTTTAAGGAAATAAAAGATATCGCTGGAAAGGGTTCCCGAACATTAAAGAAATTTGGGCGAGATTTAACATATTTATTTTTTTACAGTTGATTTCCCGAATATATACTATAGCATATAAATACTGGTATAGGCATACCGGGCCCGCTACTAACATTTTACCAAATAACTTCGTCAGATGGGAAAGTTGCCCCGTATTCTCCACTGAAAACGCCTCTGTATTAACCCCCTTTTTTCTTATTATTAAAAGTTACTATTGGAAGCCTGATGGGCAATATAAATAAGATCAAACTATACATAGATCAATAATAAATATGGCTTACTTCTCCTGCTAGGATCCTCAGTAGTCTGTCCACCACATTGAATAACTAGAACTGCAAACACTATAATAAACTCCATAGTTGTTAGTATAGTCTCATAAAAAAAAAGGAACATCTCATCGAAAACTGAGGAATTGCATTGGCACGTAGAAAACACCATGCAAATATTCAAGGCATATTCAAAATATCTAGTGACGGTCATCCGTATTTGCGATTAAATAAGATATTTTGAGGTGAAATCAATCAAATCGATTGGTACAAGCATGGAGTAGAAGAGGCAAGTTAGTTACAAAATTCACTGCTCTCCCTGCTGTATATTCTATCAGTAAAATTAGTGACAACTTTGTTTTCCAAGTAGAGCACTTGCACATTCCTCTTCATTCTTTCAGGATCATCTGTTTCATTGAATAGAGCTTCAATGGTAAACCCACTCGAAAATAAGAGTTTAACCTTTTCATCAACCAAACGAAGAGTCACGGCCAAGCGCATTAGTGCAGCTTGATAAGTTGATGGCGATAATTGTGCTGGCTATAGAAGTATGAAGTTGATGGCTAATTGGAACTTCAAACAGTGTCACATTATTCCAATGCAGTAATAGCAATCATTTCCCGTATCTTTTGTGACGGCTAACAAATATCACCAGAAACTCTTACTTCGCGAATTTACCTAACTGATATATGACATCTGGTATATGTATGAATATACTATATACCCAATATTGTGACCATTTTACCATCTCATTGTCCTACACTGAAATGATTTTGTATTGTTACAAATTAGCACATCATGAGAAACTATATCAATTGAGCATAACCTCATAATACTGTATCATAAACCTTCTTTTGTATAAAAGCTCAATGAACTGTAAAGAAAACTACCTAAAGAATATCAGGTGTTGAATTTGGTCAAAGCTGGAATCGACGGACGAATACCAACAATAGAGGGGAACAGTAGCCTACGGTAGCTGAAAGGATTGACATATATATCTTAAGTCTCACACTGTCAAAAGACAAATATCTGTTGAAAATGTCCTACTGGGTCTCACACCGGTCACCGTCCATATAAGGGTGTTTCAGCTGACTGACATCACGAGGTCACATGACTTTGTTTACATCGCCATTTCGTCGGGGAAAACCACTGTCTTTTGAGGTACACTTGATTGAAACTTACGTACGCTTGCTAGTTGTTATATAAGATTACTTTTGTAAGTAATTGATTGAATCTTGTTTTGCCGTTGGTTGCACAAATAGATGTGTGCGGGGTAATCAAAGGACATTTTCTTGATTTCCATCTGATTTTGATCGACATTCGAAATGGGTTTCTGATGTACGACGCGACGGTTTCAACCCGGTTCACACTAGATTTGCAGTGAACACTTTATATCAGGCGTAGGCTTTGTCAAAGTATAACGAACAATCAACTGGCGTTTACGTTAAAGTTACTCTTCGTATGCCTGGTGAAAAATGAAACTTGAAGAAGAAAATATGAAGTAAAATTCGGAAGCGAACACAAACAGCAATTAATAAAATTTGTTGAGCTGGTACTTGTAGGTTAACATGCAGTATGTTTGTTGTACGTGTAAAGTGACTGAGATGTGTAAAGACGCGTGAAACCCAACGACGCCGCTGCCCTGCAAAATGGAGACCAGAGGAGTTAGAGTCACGTGTTGAAATCCTCTTAACCCTATATGTTTAAAGGCTTAGTTCAGAGATTCAATCAAGTTGAGTGGACATGAAAGGGGACTTTAAGATAAATCATTCAAATTCTTGTTCCATTAACATTCAAGTTTAGAGCTTTGTCATTTCTATATGTATAACTGACTAGTCTAGTAGTTCTACTATGGAAAGTTGGAGCCCTCATTCTCACATTCATAAGAATTTCTAATGAGTTTTAGATAACATTTAATACAATAACAATTTATTTTACTTTCATTACTAGTTGAATTATTTCTCCTCAAAATTTCTTCAAGTGATAATTTTTAATTATAATTATTATAATAATAATAGTAGTAGTAGTAGTAGTAGTAGTAGTAGTAGTAGTAGTAGTAGTAGTAGTAGTAGTAGTGTAGTAGTAGTAGTAGTAGTAGTAGTGTAGTAGTGGTAGTGGTAGTAGTAGTAGTGGTAGTGGTGTAGTAGTAGTAGTAGTGTAGTAGTGGTAGTAGTAGTGTAGTGTAGTAGTGGTGGTGGTGGTGGTGGGATTGGTGGTGGGAGAGTAGTAGTAGTAATAATAATAATAATAATAATGATAATAATGATACTAATAATATCAATAACAATAACAATAACAACACTAATGAATATAATATTAATGATAATAATAATGATAATAATATTGATAATAATATTGATAATAATAATGATAATGATAATGATAATAATAATAAAATCATCATTATCATTCTCATTAGTGTAGTGTAGTAGTAGTAGTAGTGGTAGTGGTGGTGGTGGTGGTGGTGGTGTGGTGGTGGTGGTGGTGGTGGTGGTGGTGGTGGTGGTGGTGGGTGGTGGTGGTGGTGGTGGTGGTGGTGGTGGTGGTGGTGGTGGTGGTGGTGGTGGTGGTGGTGGTGGTGGTGGTGGTGGTGGTGGTGGTGGTGGTGGTGGTGGTGGTGGTGGTGGTGGTGGTGGTGGTGGTGGTGGTGGTGGTGGTGGTGGTGGTGGTGGTGGTGGTGGTGGTGGTGGTGGTGGTGGTGGTGGTGGTGGTGGTGGTGGTGGTGGTGGTGGTGGTGGTGGTGGTGGTGGTGGTGGTGGTGGTGGTGGTGGTGGTGGTGGTGGTGGTGGTGGTGGTGGTGGTGGTGGTGGTGGTGGTGGTGGTGGTGGTGGTGGTGGTGGTGGTGGTGGTGGTGGTGGTGGTGGTAGTAGTAGTAGTAGTAGTAGTAGTAGTAGTAGTAGTAGTAGTAGTAGTAGTAGTAGTAGTAGTAGTAGTAGTAGTAGTAGTAGTAGTCAATTATTATCATTATCAGTAGTAGTAGTAGTATTATTACAGGATCAGTCTGTTTTACTACTTCCTTGACATATCCGGTCGTTTTTAAGCCACGCAAACAGAGGACAAAATATGATAAAATACATATAGATATTGAACTAGGAATCTGAGGTTTTGATGTCACAACTAGTCTAATTTCAGTCGTCAGGTCGTTTCTACACAAATGAGTACCAAACTTTAGTTGAATGCTTTCTTCACCATTTTGTTTCTTTTGAAGTCCTCTTTCACATAAGATGGGCATACTTGATACCTAAATTAATCCTTTGATTGAATTAGGCAGAGAGCATTATCGGTATGTGTGTATATGCTACCTGGTAGCACAATTCTGTTGGGCTAATGTAAGCAAATGGTTGCATTTCAGATTGGCCCGTACCTTACGTTGGAAAACGTTGACTGAAGGTCGAGTGCTCTTAGGTGAGATGATGAAACCATAAACAGCCAACCGTTGGGCCAACGTATATAGCCAACTGATGGTCACAGTACGTTGGACCATAAGCACACCAATCCAACATGGTACCAACGAACGTATGACAACCTGCAACGTAGCTAAAGGGGGCAGGAGGAAATTACCCCTGCCTGAACCCCTTCCCCTTCCCCCACATGAAAATTCCACCTGGCCTGAAACTTCTCAAAAAGTTGAAAAATCGAGTAGCGCCTCCCGCATGAAAAAATCCTGGACCCGCCGTGCACTGCTCTGGCTACACATCTGAATCACAGTGAAAGAACGTGCGTTGCTGATCTGTTCATTCACTTTAAGTTCCACTCTAAATAAAATATGTAATTTGTATCGTAATATCTAACAAATTGTCTTGGGTCTGTAATCACTAGTAATATATTTCAAATTTAAAGGAACACTAGACCGAAAGTGAAGGCGCAATTTTCCAGAGACTCACACATATTTCGCAAATTTCGCTAGCAACAATGTTTAAAATAAGTAGTTATTTGAGATTCATAAGCAATAACATTTTATCCTGTTGGGAGACAGAGTTGGTTAGCAAATATTTGTAAAAAGCGCCCTCACTTAAGGGTCCAATCTACAGTTAATGCCTTAACAGATTAAGAATACTCTACTCTACCAGGTGTATAACTAATTAAGAGAATAACTGCGGCCACTATTACAATAGTACAAACTGACAAAGGTCGTGTGCGAGTATTCATCATTACATTTAAATTCAATACCATATCAAACAAACGGTTCTTTTGTTCAACTGTCCAAGGGAAAAACAATATCATCATATGACTTCCGGGGCTTCGCCTCTGGACCACAAAGTAAACCACTCTGCTTAATTCATATAGCATCATTGTGCCCTTTCAGTGCGGTACCTTCACTTACGTAATGAAAAATGGTCCTCTTATTAAAATGTCGGCTTATAGGCCTACTAGCAAATGGATACAAGATGACATTTTGGGGCCTTTCTTCATAATTTGAGGTAACATGATTTATATACCATTCACGATCTTGAAGCAAAATATTAAGGTTCATGCGTCGGAAAATTTATGTAAGAGGAGGTGCATGACGTCATATCACGTGACCTTTTTTGTTAACGACGCCATGTTGGACAACAAAAGAAAGCGACGGATCCATTCGCAGAACTGGTACCATGCGTGTATCATATACCGTACACACTGTTCTAGTACACATATGTGACACATGAAATCAATATGATGCAATTTTCTTCCACTTTAATGGAGATGATACAAAAAAGATACTGAAGGAACATAATCAGGAGAAAGCTGATTATCATTCTTCTCTTCTGTAAGAAAAAGAATAGAAATTTAGACATTTCTAATGATGATAGTTCCTTTAGTTCTTTGTGATACCTATCAAGTTAAGAAATAAAATAAAAGTTGCCATTACAATTATTTTAAAATTAAAATTTCAATTTGAAATTCACCATTGAGGACAATGATATTAGTATTTGTATTATTATTATTATTATTATTATTATTATTATTATTATTATTATTATTATTATTATTATTATTATTATTATTATTATTATTATTATTATTATTATTATTATTATTATTATTATTATTATTATCATAAATTATTATTATAATTATTATTATTATTATTATTATAAAATTGATAATAATAATAATAATAATAATAATAATAATAATAATAATAATAATAATAATAATAATAATAATAATAATAATAATAATAATAATAATAATAATAATAATAATAATAATAATAATAATAATAATAGTAAATGTTATTTAATAATAATAATGATGATGATGATGATATAACTCATATGTATGATGATGATGATGATGATGATAATAATAATAATAATAATAATAATAATAATAATAATAATAATAATAATAATAATAATAATAATAATAATAATAATAATAATAATAATAATAACAATAATAATAATAATAATAATATAATAATAATAATAATAATAATAATAATAATAATAATAATAATAATAATAATAATAATAATAATAATAATAATAATAATAATAATAATAATAATAATAATAATAATAATAATAATAATAATAATAATAATAATAATAATAATGATAATAATAATAATAATAATCATAATCATAATCACAATAATAATAACAATAATAATAATAATAATAATAATAATATCAAAAAGAGTAATTAAAACAATCAAATGGGCGCATATTCACAAGGGCTCATATTTTCTTGAAGCCCTGATAAACATTAAAATGCTAAAAACTACTCATTTTAATCATATTGGGAAACCTTGAGATATTTCATGATATTCCTCAATTTGATTAACTTGTCAATTCGCATCTACTGGTAGTTATTAGAGTTGTAAAACACAAATGAGAAGAAAACAGACGTCTGGGTTTTGACATGTTAAAGGAGACAAAGTCTGATACAATCATTATTTCATATGATAGAGGATACAAATCTCAATCAATTACCAAAAACAGCAATCTTATTTCTATCTCAAGTTATTCATGTTTGGAGTTGACACATGGAGGCTGCCATTTTGTTCAATTCTGTATTGTAACATTGTGCATGATGACATAATTTCCCCATAGGGAAAAAAGGATTTTAATGTGTTTCTTATGTGATTAAAGTTTTTATTCCAAATAATGTGACACAAAGTTTTAACAGAATGTTTTGTTAATTCCATGTGCACACAAAACATTTCTTGACCCTTACATAAGATTTTTTTTATTATACACTAGAAATCTTGAGGTAGATTATAAACAATTCATCAATAGGAAATTAGGTTTCTAGCTTTCTGATTGGCTAATAGGTGGTCTTGAATAAAATCAAGACCAGCAAGATGTACGTTAGGAGAATGATGGTGACCAATACTTTCCATATATCAACACCCTTATTAAGCATAATAAATGTACATCATCCTAGGTCTCAAATGGCACAGTTTTAGTTTTGTAATTACTCTGTTTGGCTAATCGATGGTCTGGAATACATTCCAGACCAGACTGACCTGTATGGCAGTACATATGTGCCCCTTCGAAAAATATTGGCCTACATTGGCAACAAATTGAAAAGTACAGTATATCCAAGGATATGCAAAGAAGTATAAGAAAATGTATCAGATAAATAAACCAACCGCAAAATTCTAGCTACAACAATCACAACTCTCATGAGTCTCAATCAACAGCTCTGGCTTTGATTCGAGAACAATCTTTCATAGCAACCGTTCTTAATCAATCTTATACAAATTAAAATGAGGATTTGCCACCCTTTATCTACTGACCAGAACAGAAGTTTAAAAGCATCGCAAAGTCAAGTGATTAAATGAAGCAACGTCGATACGTGTTATCAAAATATCTCAAATTGTAGATATTTACCTAAGAGTAACAGTAAGCTTACACTATGCATTATACTTTAATAGTCTAAGAGTCCGCCATGTAATATTCGCGTCTTTACTCAGCGATCTTCAATTTTGTACATGTTAGAAAATCGGACATCTCAAGGCCACAAAAAATGTACGCATCACTGTCCTCACACTCCATACATATAGCGTACAATTATACAGAGTTTATCTCGGGAATAGTTTAAGTGGACACAGTGTGTAAATTATTTAAGAAAAATTAGTGGGAGCACTGCAAGTAGCAATGTCGAAAATGTTAGGGCACAATATTGGCATGCCGTGTGTCTGTGTACGTGTAAACGTAACAGAATGTTAGCCTAGCCTATTTTGGTCACATAACAAATGAGTGAGCAGTCAACTAACGTTAGCCCAATTAAACCTAAATTTAACGTTTACAAACTTTCTTCAAAAGAGATCTAACAATAATCCTACGTTTATCATTCGAGTCCTATCTTGATCCCTACTTCAGTACTTCACCTGTGGGTGATTATACTTTTCCAAGATCTTGATTTTCAACTTTGTTCTAAATGTTCAGAGTGATATAGCCGGCTTCGCGATTCAGTTTTAACCGTCTGTCAAAAGTTAATAAGCTATGACCTGTCTATTTTAAAGTATTTCTTTATTATTGTTATAAAACAATGAACAGCTTCTTGCGGTAGTACGAAAGTAATATGAAAAAGATGTTTGAGAACAAATATTTGTTTTGTTTCATTAGGTTTGGCGAGTAACTTTAATCTGTCTGTCTGTACGGTCAGATCATCGACTGGTCAGTTGGTCGTCGCAACAAAAAATGAAGAAACGTTTAACAAAATGACGTCATAATTAGTATTAGGAGAATATAAAAAGTGATCAAAATAAATTGCCTTTTTTTAGATTTTCACCTAAAAAGACAGATATTTATGAATGGGGATAAAAGCGAGGGTGGCCGGTCTCAAATGGCATTTCAGACCGGCCACCCTTACTTTTATCCCCTAAGTACAAAGCATTCTAACATCCTGCTGGGCTGATGACATCATAATCTGCATGTTTTGAAATCAAAATGGCGGCTCTCATAGTACTATTTATTAGTAGAATTAAAGTTTTTAATAATTATACAAATTATGTTAGACTCCTTAAGGGGTGTGAAACTTGGTCAGAAGATTTGTTACTTTTAATTCTATCATATTAAACAAGAATTATGTCAGACTTTATGTCTCTTTTAGGTTTGACATTAAAAAGTAAAACAAATTCTATTTGATTAATTTATTGAAAAAGTTATTGTGAGATGGCTGGTTAGCAGGGCGATGATTGAAAAAAGTGTAAGATGCATGGAATTGCCTACTTGCGTATCACTTTTCCTGACTGACATCTTAAGATAGGAAGAATGTGTGTGTGTGTGTGTGTGTGTGTGTGTGAAGAAAACTTCCGACAACTTACGGCATATCGCAAAATCAAAAATGTTTAACAGGCCAATACCATGAATTTCAATTTCCAAATTCATAGAAGGTCCTAAAAATTGTAACCTTGCAGAATTCCTGGATGCTACATTAAAATTACATGGTCCCTTTTTTGTTTAATCAAAACCTGTTTTGTTCCGACTGTCAAAGGCTAAGAACATGCTGATAAAATTGGATGTATAAGAATGCATGGTAACTGTCATTTATTGTCGTGTTTCATGTATGCAGTTTTACGTGGACGTGGCAAGCAATTTGTTATATCCGTCATTGCACTTATGAAAAAGATATCATATAGGGAGAAAAGCGCACCTTTTACTGAAACGTTTTTTAATTATTACTCTTCTTCTCTTTCTTTATAGAAAAATAATGGTTGAGCAAACAGAAGATTGGTGGAGAGAGGTTCCCTGTCATTTCAAATGGAACCTTGAAAAAGACACCAACAAGGACTATGCCACTCTTATAAACAATCTCGAGAGTAAGTTAAGCGATTATCCACCAAATGATACTCGTAGAGGAGCATTGCTATTGTACCGGTCCTACCTCCCGGCGTCAAAGTTTAAGAAATCCGTCAACAGACCTGCGGAAGGTATTGAATTGCTTGACACCGCTGACGAATTTATGAACAATTTACAGGATGATGAAGAACGACGCGCGCATAAAATTGTGTCGTTGGCAAATAGATTATGGATGATTCAGAGTTCAACCAAACGCGTGGAAAAGGAGAAGATACCACTTGAAGAACTGAAGGTTCTGTGGATGGATGAAAAAAAAAAGGATTTGTTTGCTCATATCAATGCAATTGAGGCGTTTGCACTAACTCGCCTTGGTCTTTCTAAATACACGAAAGCGGAGAAGTTGTATCGACAGGCTTTGCGATGCTTTCCAGAAAATCCAAAATTGCTTTATGATTTAGGTAGAATCGTAGGACGAATCGCGAGACAAAAGACTGACAGCCGTCTGGAAATTAATTCTGAAATGAAGGAAGAAATCGAATTGTATGAAAAAGCTTCGAATTTGACCCCAGTGATGATTCGGTGCGGTGTGACCTGGCACTCGTTTTAATCCGCATGAATAACAATGACCGCGCAGATGAGATATTAAGTCTTACGAAGGATGACACAAGCTCTGTCATCATAAAGAAAGAGCGAATTTATCGGCAAGGAAGAATGTATGACAAAGCCCTTGAAATTCTTGAGAGGGGGACGAAATTTGACCAATCGCGTGGAGAATTGCATTTACAGAAAGCATTGGTATTTAAATCAAAATCTTGTGAGAGGCAGATCAGTGAGCAGGAAAGACAGCTCCTCAAAGAAGAGGAACTTAAATGTTTAGAACTCTGCTTGGAGAAAGAGCCACGTCATTTTTGCGGCCGATTGCGCAAAGCAATAGTATTAAGTAATTTGCGACACAATGCAGAGGCTGATGAGGCTTTTAGAAGGCTGATACGCGACGTACTTGAGGAAGGGGTTCATGATAACATCTTGGAGGCTAAGGCTAACTTCGCTTATTTCCTCGATCTGAAAAGATCTCGAAGTGAAGCAGCAAAAAATTACAAAGAAATTATCGATGAAGCTGTAGCGCATTGTTCTGTGAAAAATGAGGATGGAAGCCGTTGTATTCGCATAGGTATCACTAAATGGGTGATACATGCAAAGAAATATTTGATAAAGTATTATGCAAGAGAAAATAAACACGAGCAGGTAAACCAGCTGAAAGAAACATTAGGGGAATTTGGCATTTGATGAATTAAACATGAAGCCTAAATCACACAGAAATTTACCAGAAAGGAAGAATATTCAATATATATGCGTTAGTTAAGAAATAAAGGATTAAAGTCGATTTAATACTTACATTCATTCGTCACTACCACTTTTTTTGCGAAAGTTGCAAGGATGAAGCCTCGTCGATTTCCATCTTAAAGACATTCACGAATAGTTTTACAACAATAAACAGATGAACTTCAAAATTTGATGTTATGTCCAAACTACCGTATATTGGCAAGCTAGGCAGGGGCGTATCTAGCTTTTAATTTTTATTAGGGCTTAAGCCCCCATAAACATATTCAATGGACCACTGACACAGGTTTAAGATTAGGGGCGAGAAGTTAGGGCACCCCATCTCCTTCAAATGGTTTCTTTAATAATAGCACATTAAATCGCCAACATTTGGTTGAAATTTCTCGAAATGGACAGTGATTGGCCGGAAATTTAGAAAAGTTTACTGGATATTGCCGGAAATTGAAAAAAACTTCACGAAAAAGTAGGAAATTTGCGAAAAGTTAAAAAGAGTTCCCTAAAATTGACAAAGATTTCCCGAAAAATTAATGGAAATTGAAGCAAATTTCCTGAAATAGAGAAAATTCCTGAAAATTCACAATTTCCCGAAAATTAACCAGTGCAATTTGTCAAATCAAGAAAAAATTCGATTTTGTTTCCCCCACCGTCAACAGTGAAATGACCCTTTCTATACCCTTTCGCAAGACAAGTGTTGGCAATTGGCCATTGGACGGAAAAGGTAAAGACCTTTGTATTGCTTTAAAAGTTCTTGAAGGATAAGAGAGGGAGAAGGGGAAGAGGGGGGGGGTGCTGACAGCCTATTTATTCGGACTTCGGTATTGCTTTAAAAGTTCTTAAAGGATAAGAGAGGGGAGGGGGAGGTGCTGACAGCCTATTTATTCAAACTTCTCTATCTGAGTGCTTTTGGTTTTTATGTTGTAGATTCAGGTCCAAATTTGGAAATTTTTGATCGAAAATGAAAGACTTTTGGTGCGCAACTGAAGATTTGTTATCAACAATTGATGATTTTGTGGTCAAAATTTAAAATATTTGGTCCAAAATTGAGGATATTTGGTTAAAAGATAACGATAATTAAGTTGATACGGTTGAAACATTGCCAACATCTGTTTTGTGTATGGTTCATTTGATATTTCAGTCAATTATATCGATAGCTTTGACACAATTTGGGGACCACTGCATTCTTAAGGGGTTAAGCCCTCAATACCCCACCCTTTGACACGCCACTGAAGCTGGGGGTGTAAGTTCGAGCTACACGATCAACCCAAAAGGCATGCATGTATGTGAAACTCATCATTTAATTTATCATTTTTAGGTTCAAAACAATCAACTGGTTATCAGGCTATTAGAAGTTCCAATAATGATGACCAGGATATCACATTTGCTTTCTTCTATATATCAAAACATTTTTAAAGTTTGGTTACTCATAACTTGAAAACTACACATGCTATTTCCAAAATTCAAAGACTATTCTATGAGTCGGATTTTCATGTTCTGTTTGGTACGCGGTTTAATAGAAAACTTTTGTGCCTGTACAGATACAGTACCTCATATATTTTATTTTCATTATTTTCTACTTAGTATGTTCGTGCATGAATCTCAAAACTGTTTTGAAACGCTCTAGACTAATGCCATCTCACCTTTACTATTTTACTCTACTTTTTAGTTGTATTAGAAAAACAAATATCTAGATTCTTTTACTTGAAAGCCCTATTTTTAACTTTTCTTTATAACTAGCTATACTGCTCAGGTCTGCAAACTCTCTCAGTTTACTGGTTGTGAATGTTTCACATACAATCTCCATATCATCTTTTAAACCAAAATTCAGAAGAAAACAACAATTTTGAGTTACTTTATTTTCATACACCAGAAATAAAAAAACATAAATTTCAAAACTAACTTTGATCAACCACTACTCGAACTCTCAAAAAGCTATTTTCAAAATTAAAGAATTTTATGAGCACTTTATTCAGCTTTTTTAATCCATGAAAAAAAAACTATATCTGTGTATAGACTTTTACAATTATTTGTCCTTTACCTTGCAGGCATTGGCTAGTATCAGTCATGTTGCTCACGTTACCATAAGTACCAGAACAGAGGAGTCTATATGTGCCTTCAAGTAAAAACTGTCCATATTTTTGCGCCCTCAGAAACTCCCATTTCCCCCTCTTATTCAGAAACTCCCCTTTCCCTCACTAATTTAGAAACTCCCCTTTCCCCCTCTAATTCAGAAACTCCCCTTTCCCCTCTAATTCAAAAACTCCCTTTCCCCTGTATTTCAGAAACTCCCCTTTCCCCTCTTAATCAGAAACTCCCCTTTCCCCCTCTAATTCAGGAACTCCCCTTTCCCCCTCTAATTCAGAAACTCCCCTTTCCCCCTCTTAATCAGAAACTCCCCTTTCCCCCTCTAATTAAGAAACTCCCCTTTCCCTCTCTTATTCAGAAACTCCTTTTTCCTCCTCTAATTCAGAAACTCCTTTTTCTTCCTCTTAATCAGAAACTCTCTTTTCCCCCTCTAATTCAGAAACTCCCCTTTCTCCTTTTAATTCAGAAACTGCCCTCTCCCCCTCTAATTCAGAAACTTCCCTTTCCCGCCCTAATTTAGAAACTCCCCTTTTTTTCTTTAATTCAGAAACTCCCCTTTTTTTCTTTAAATCAGAAACTCCCCTTTTCCCCCTTTAATTCGGAAACTCTCCTTTCTCCCTCTAATTCAGAAACTCCCCTTTCCCTCTTTAATTTAGAAACTTCCCTTTCCCCTCTAATTCAGAAACTCCCCTTTTCCCCTCTAATTCAGAAACTGCCCTTTCCCCCTCTAATTCCATCGTAAAAATTTTCCAAAACAGAACCTACACCTTTAGTGACAGCTTATTTATTTGTTCAGAAAAATAACCGGCGATTATCCATGGTTAGATAAACGGCTGTTCCCTTTTTTTCTTATCTACAACTATTCATAACAGCACACGATCCTTTCTGCAAAATCCCTTTCATTAAAGAAGAAATTTTCCGGAGTTGGAAAAATGCACGGATGAGACGATTAGAAACGCAGAAAAAGTGGGAGTTCACGGGAAGAAATATTTTATTCATCGAATAAAAAACATGGGAAGAAAACAAAGGAATTAATGGGAAGAACTATTTTATTCATCAAATAAAAAAACATGGAAAGAAAACAAACCCAACAAATTCAATACTTACAAACTTACCATCTATTTTGTCATTTACAAAATGAAGAAGAAAAAGAGTTCATTATAAAAGAATAACAGTAAGATTTGAGACACAATAAGTTGGAACCGTGAGAAATTTGATCGTTATATCAACTACAAAATTTACAGTCTATTTCGTTCTTCTTGCTTGTCCCCCTGTATAACCTTCCCAGAGCTTCCCTCGCTCCCCACAACTCAATTGCCGAGTTCTTCCAGGAAAAACCTCCGGATAAAATTATCTCCTTCCTTCGTCATGCTTCCCCCTACAACCATATTTATGCCTCCCCTCCCACCCCCTCTCTCTACTTTGTTTTTTTTCACCCATGCACCTCCTCTTTCGAATCCAGCTTTCTGCCTTTTATTTCTCGTGTTTCTCTTAATCTCCCCCTGTTTTCTTTTCTTCCTACCTCTGAAATGATCTAATCTCTCAGGCACAATTTGACCCTCACTGTCGTAGTGCCATCACCAAACAAACAAAATTTCCAAACAAAAGAACATTCATATTGAAAAAAACTCATAAGCACCACCCCACTTTCTACAATATATCATTCATTCCTTATTTACTTTTGCATTATTCTAAATTCTTAATAGAATATTCCAATGAATTAAAAACTATTAAAGAAACAATTTGGTGTAAACATCATGGTGTATCTGTAATACATGGGGGCTTCAATTCCTTTGTAGGAACATCCATGTATGTCATGCCTTTGTTGACCGGTGACCTTTAGGTGACCTGAGAAGACAGAAAAATATGGCCGACTAGTTATCACAATCGCTTTTGTTTGAAGTGGTTTCTATTCTCAAAGTATCTTGATAATCTTTCGGCATTATGCCTGTCAGAGATAATAAAATATATTTTTGCGCTTAGGTCGTAATGCATTTCAAAGATTCCGCAATTGTGTTAAAAAGTGACCTCACAGTGTAAAATTTGATGTAACTCTTATGTATTTCTACAAATTAAAACAAAAACATTCTTATACTTTAGAGTGTAAGGTTCATAGGCAGATGGGCAAAACACAGTTATAAAGTACATTTAATACCCCATCTCAATCAATAAACTTAAACATCTTTGAACGCATTCATTTAGGAATATGTAATTACTTTTCTAAGAAATACACAAAAAAATGTCTTGGATTTGCCTTTATGACATCACACTTGCACAATCTTTGATATGCAGTAATTCTTTAACAGAAAAAAATATCCAGCATTTTTAAACCCAATTGTTTCTTTAAAAGTTCTCTGTCATGAAAATGCACAGGAATATTCCTTTAAAGGATTACTTCAGTAGTAAAGCAAGTTTATCTCATAGGCAAAATAGTGCTGTCACGACATGCTTTTATTACTTCTATTACTTCTATTACTAATTTCTTAGTTGAGTATTAGTTTTTGGTATCGCGATATGTCGCGAGAGGCATATTTCATGTTGTGGGAAAAGAGATATTGCGATATCACAATAATCGATATGTCATGACAGCACTAATGAAAGAGGACTTCAAAAGAAACAAAATGGTGAAGAGAGCATTCCAAAATTGTATTCCATTATGCAGATATTCAAGTTTAAAGCTCTGTCTTCTCTGTGTAAAAATGACTGGTGTAGTAAGTCTACTATGGAAGGCTAGCACTGTCTTCCTCACATTCTTAACAATTGTTATTGTATTTGAAAGAAAATTTATTAAGGTTTTTCCTATTTGAATTATTTTTCCTCAAATGTTCTTTAGATGGAAAATTATGATTATTCTTACAAGATTCTGTTTTACTACTTTCCTGACAAATCCAATGGTTTTCAAGCCACAAAACAGCATGACAGAGTTTGGTAAAATACAAAAGGTCTGAGGATTCTGCTGTTATGACATCACAACTACATGTAGTAATGTATGATTTCAGTCAATACGAATAAATCTCGCAGTAAATATTCGGTCTTCATACCCGCAGAATCGTGGATTTCTACAGGTGCTATTTTAAGACTCCAGCCCTACGCAAGTAACTAATACCACCACGCCCATCATTGAATCTAAGCAATCAGGAATTAATTGGATTATGAAGGATGATTAAATCGTGGGGTTGGTAGTATTTGCCTAGGTGTATCGTTTGCACACCAATAATGAAAGAAATAGACTGGAAATTTATAGTCCGAGTTATTCGTCATGGTTGTTTCTACACAAATGATACCAAACTTTAGACTTAAATATCTCTTTACGGAATAAGATTTTTGTATGCTTTCTTCACCATGTTGTTTCTTTGAAAGTCCTCTTCTATTTAATATGGACTTGCTTGACCCCTGATCTAATCCTTTAAGTTACTTTTGAATTAAGTGTTACATACATGTATGAACTACCTGTTGAGGTGCCATCCCACCAATTGATGTAAACTATCTATATAGTAAGAATTGTTTAGATATTCTGAGTAGCGTTTGAACCGATTAACAAATGGCTAACTCCTTATTACCATGGCAGCCACAGGAATTGTGTAATCTTGGATTGGAATTACAGGTAATTGCAAATGTTTGGCTACTTGAATGAAATTTGGAGTGATTCGACTTGTCGTTTGTCATGAGTCACATAGGATAGGGATGATTGACTAATAAATCAATCCCTTAATAAAAGTGTTACTTGGAATATTCCTGTGAATTGTCATTTTATTGTATCTGATAGATGAATATTAAAGATACAAATTGGTGTAAAAACCATGCTGGTATCTTATTCTGTTTTGGAGTTGTATAATTTCCAAGACTTTACCGGTGTGTTGAAAAGTGACCTCTCTGTGTACAGTGTGATGTCATACTTAATTTTTGTGTGGTTCTTTGAATATTAATATCATCTTTTTTTAATGATTGGAAACATTGTTTTGTTTAATTATTGGTATGGGCTTCTTTACAAGAATATGATTTTCCCATTTGCTCATGTACCTCACACTCAAAAGAGAAGCAAAATTTGAAGTATTTTCAAAAAAACACATGATCAATTTTCAATTTTCTTGGATCTGCGATTATAATATTACTCATAAGACAGGGAGTTAACTTTTTAACACACTGGAGAAATCTTTGAAATGTAAATATTCTTAAAAGGAATAAGACAACATGGCTTTCACAACAATTAGTTTCTTTAATAGTATTCTATTAAATATATATATATATATATATATATATATATATATATATATATATATATATATATATATATATATATATATATATATATATATATATATATATATATATATATATATATATATATATATATATATATAAATATATATATATATAAATATTTATATATATATATATATATATATTATTATATGTGTGAAAATGAAAATGAAAATTCATGGGAATATTCCATTTAGAAAATAAAGATAGCCCTTTTTCCTTTTTCTCTCTAGAGGGAGCTATTCAGATGGCAAACTGAAAGCACCTATTAAGCCTTGTGCTGGAAATAAAGGAACTCAAATAACAGTAGGTCATGCTAGATTTGCTTGGACCATCCAAATATTTAAAAGTGTTAAATATAATGCCTACTTTTACTTGTTTTGAGTTTACGAAGTAGTTCAGAGGTCAAGCCCATTTATTGCATACAGTATGGGCCTCAAAACTTAAATTGCAGCCAAAAAATTGCTTTTCCGAGAGTTTGTGAATAAAAAACCATTGGATATACCGCCAAGAAAGTACTATTGAAACAGAATCAAGTAAAGTAAGTGCAATCCACCACCTACAGACATTTACAAAAAAGAAAAATTCAATGAATAAACAAAAACTAAATTGGTTTTTTTCGAAACATTAAGAAATATTGAGAAAATGACGAAGAGGGTGTTAACCTTCTACAGTAGAATTTCCAAACCAATCACTTTTACAACTGAACTTTAAACGTGAAACGTGAATACCTCCTTTAAAGAATAGACACATTGGAATCATCATGAATGTATATTCATTGGATGGATCCTAATAGCAAAGACTTAAATTCATGCAAAAACCTAGGTTGACCTCATTTGACCATTTTGACTCCTAAAATGACCTTAAAATGCAAATTCAGCGATGGCCTTCACCCTCACCCAGCCTATGATCGATATATCTAGCATGGATGCTTTTCATTAACAAACTACATGTATGCTATAATGAAGTAAAACAAAAAATGTTAGCCGGTGTACTAAATATATATACCTGCAAAATATTATTTCTGTGTCACATATTTGTTCTCCTTCAATTCAAGTTCATAGTCAAATGTCATCACATCTTGGATAATTGCTGTACTCATTTTTGTTCTTGGCTGCAAAGCAAAAAGAGACAGCAATCAGTCTGTAGTGCTTGGGGCATCCGCAAAAAGTTTAACCTATGGAATGTTGCTGATATTTTGAAGTTTCTTGCCCCAAAGAACTGAAAACAAGAACCCTTGGTCTCAATAGCAATTTACATCTTGTTTGAAAAAAATGGTAACAATGGAATTTGCCTCGAAATAACTAATTCCTGGTCTGCAATAATAGCAGTTGAAACATTAAAACCCGACTTGAAAAGAAATTAAACAATCAATATGTACTGTACAGTGGGGAGACCTCCAAAGATAGAACATTGTGGATATGCTTCACATTTAACTATGAGAGATTTTCTAATGTGCAAATTTCTACTTAAGTTTGATATTATATAATCATTTTGTGCTTTAAATCTTATTCAATTTACCACTGAATATACAACAATGGATACACTTTCTTGATTCATCTCTTAAGATAGTTATTCTCTTCATTTTTAATAAGAAATAAATGTGGAAACAAATAAAGACAAAAAAACAACAACTTGGAACCGCACTGATTAATGGAACTTCACTTTCATCCTCAGGTGGAGGACCTTTTTTACAATGTTTCCACGAGGCGGAAGGCATTGAAAAGTCCATCAGAAGAACACAATCGGGTCTATGAGGTGGTCAGTCGTTACGCCATCCACAATGCAGGGAGAGCGTTTACGCTCAAAAAGGTTTGACTTCATTTGTCTTTATTTTACTGAAGGGTGTGAGCATTAAACATAAATGCAATTCATGTTTTATTAAGATGAGATTTGCTCAAAATAATGAATTATGTGTTATATATGAAGATGCACATTAACCACACATTCCAGCCAGAGCCAGAACTTAAACTCCAGAACTTAAAGTGAGCATTTCCGAAACTCTGAATATAAATCCTATTTCCCCCTTTTCTCCTTCTCAATCCTCCATCTCCGCTCTGCCCTAACTCTTATACCTTAATTTTTTAACACCTTTTTCGCACATTTGACTCTGACTGTCGCGGTGCCGTTAAACATCAACAAACCAAACCAAACTTGAATATGAACAAATGCATTGTGACCTCGTGACTTTTGACATCACGTTTGATCTTGTTGAAACCTGTTTTATTTTGCCATGATACTTTTTCTATGCTTCGAAAATTTAACATGAATGTTGTTACGAAGAGAATATTGATCTGTGCCCACTTTACAATTTTGTTGTGTTTTGAAACTGTCAAAATTTGCTAACAAATTTGATTTATGTTTCGTTAGGAAATATTGTTTCCAAACAAAAATGAGAGGAAATGCAAATCAGTAAATGCACAAACTGACTCTCTACGTCACAAAATGAGTGCAATAAGTGGGGTACATGTGCAAGCTTCAAACTAGATATGGAACGTACAGTATGTAGTCAGCACAAATACATGCATATGCCTTGTTCTACAAAATTATTAAAGAGGCGCAGAGCGTCCGTTTGCGCATTAACGCTCCTTGGTTTTAAATATTTCAATTCACTTACAACAGTAACCGTATTCAATGTTTTAAGCACACGGGGCGCTTACGAAAATAGAATTGCACCACTTTGTAGACCCAAAGTTTCTTCCTAAGTGCCCAGGCCTTGTATAGTATACTATTCCAACTGCATTGTGTGAGCTGGTTCTATAGCCCCACAATAAATACCACAAAAACATTGTGAGCGTCAGATGCAAAATAAACAAATAATTTAACAAAACTTATTTTAAGACTTCAAATTAATCAAATAAATGATGTTATCATCTGTCAAAAAATACTCGGTTGGCGATTTTTAGAGTAGGGATGCTTAATACGTTGAATACGGTACATTAATTCTCAATATGACGACTTGTACGGCTGCTTAAAATTTTGTTCTAGCAAATTATCACAAATCACCACAAACTTTGACTGCAGCAAATAATGAGACCACTGATTGTAAGTTAAATCACCACTCACCATGCAATAAGGGCGTCACCCCATGCTAATTTGTAGTGCTAGTTTATGTTGTCACAACAAATATTCTTTTCATACAAATTCTTAGTTTGTGCTGTGAGATTTATTTCCATAAAGCAGTTTTAACAACCTCTGAAAAAGTGTTACATTAACACGTGCTGTTCAACCTTCCTATTCTTTACTCCTTGCTATTCTTTATACTTTTAGCTTGAAATGTGATTTTGCTTTAGTGAGGGTGTAGCAGAAGGTGAGGGAAGGGGCAGCAGAGGGTGATAGAAAAGAGCAATTGTAGAAGTGCAGGGACTATAAGAGAATGAAGGTGGGATGACGTCAACTGATGATTTTTCTCAGTTTGTTTTAATTTTCAATTTTAAAACTTCTATCAAATAGGGAGTGTTTATCCTGTTGAGCTCTCCAGAGTTTTATAAGCATTTTTGTTCACGACGTTGGTGTTTAATAATTTGTTTAAAGTTTGTTTTGTAAAAATTGTATGTTTTTAAAGAGCGAATCTGAAAATTGCTTGGTCTGTCACCAATGAATGTGTTACATCACTACAGTAGTAATGTCACATCCGTGGTGGTAATTGATTGGTTTGTCAGTGATTCTGTAAATATTTGAACCATTCAGAAACGGATTGTAGTGTATTTCTATTAACGACTATGTCTGACCTTTAGATGTGACGAAAGATGTTGTGATGAAACAAACAATTAGTCTATGAAATGAAGAAATGAAAACAACTTCAATGTTTTTGTTTTATCTTCTACAGCAAGGAGAGTATTCAGCTGACCCCAGGACATCACAAACATCAACAACAGTGGATAACATCAGAACTGTATTTGGTCCGTCTGTTGATAGGTAACCAATACTGGTTTTGTCATTTATTGCATACTTTGGCAGTGATAAAGAATAATATATCTGTTCCGTTCTACTTTGAAAAAAAAATATTAAAATTTTACTTAAACTTCACCTATTTGTAAAGAATTATAATGACAATAAAAAATATTAAAACAAAGGCCAATAATGTATGACTTTAAGCAATTAAGATATTTCAGACTTTTTTTTTTTTTGCCTTATCCTGAAGTAAGGTCCATAACTTAACTACACGAACAAAAACACTTTCTGTTTCTTCTTCAGAGAGCTTCTTGAGATTGAGCACGAAAACAGTAAATTGGCTTTTAAGGTCAGAGGTCACATCTCAAATGCAAATTACTCCGTCAAGAAATGTATTTTTCTGCTCTTTATTAACCGTAAGTTACAAATTTTGTAAATATTTTGAATTCGTACCAACAAAAAATGTTTCATTGCAATTTCTGATTTTCTGTTGCTGTGACATTTAAATTTTCTTTCATCTACTGTATTGAATATGGGTGCATTACGTTGTTTCATTAGTATCCTATATTCAGGCTTGGAGTCACTTTTATGCAAGAAGGATAAGTTTTTTTTTAAGAAGGTTCAGTGAAGAGCCCCTAGACTTATTCTCGAACCTTTCTTATCAATCTAGATTGCAAATTCTTGATTTGACCACGCTTCAGTTAAGAAGAATACGTGACGATGTGATTCAAGTTTTTGAATTCCTGTATGGTACTAAATTGCTTTCTTTTTACCTTACCGCTCTCCTCTCGTGACTGTGGAGATTGAGTCTTCATGGAGTAGTTTCTTCCATTTCTTCCTGTCTCTTGCAAGTTTTGTTGCTTGCCTCCCTCCAACTTCATTATTCCACCCAAGCTCCTTCCTCTCTTTCTCAACCGTCCTTCTCCAAGTTGTTTTCGTTCTTTCTCTTTTCCTGCTTCCCTCCGGGCCCACGACAATACAATTTTTACATAATAATCATTCTCTCTTCTTAGCACAGGTCCAATCCATCTCCATGTATAAATTGTCTTACTATTTGATATTGTCTGTCTCCTTTACTGATCTTCATTGACCATCTTATTTTCATGATTTTCCTCCGGCAGTTCCTTTGAAATATGTCCAGTTTATTTTCGTCTGATTTGTTGATTTTCCAGGTTTCTGAGCTATAAAGTAACACTGATATAACATTGGTGTGAAAGATTCTAAGTATGGTTTTCCTTATTCATATTTTACTAGGTTGTTTAAATGTGGTCAGTGCCAAGGAGATTCTCCTTCTTATGTCATCTTTGGTGCATCCATCTTTAGACAATGTTGTGCCCAGATATACAAACTTGTCTACATCTTCTAGTTCTTTATCTGATACAGTTAGTACTCTTCCGCTGTTATTGTTCATCCTCATCGTCTTTGTCTTCTTTTCATTCATTTTTAGCCCAGCATATGTTCCAATTTCATATAGTCCAGATGTTTTGTTCTGTAGATTTTCCTTTGTGCTTGAAACTAAAGCAATGTCATCGGAAGTGCTTTGGCTTCTTGTAATTTCTTGCATGTCTCAGCCAATCCTCAGGTGACATACATGTGTGGTCACATTGAAGTTGACCAAAAAGTTATCACGGATTAATATTCAGAGTTGCAGCTTCTCTTTAAGGGTCATTGATGGGTGGAATGCTTTGCTTGAGTGAATAGTTTGCTCCGAATCTGTTCATAATTTTTAAGTCAACATTGTTTAAGTTCTTCATGAATCTGGGCGTCTTTGACTTTGATTATTATTTCTGTATTTTTCTTTTGTGTTTAGTTTTGGCTGTTTATGGGGTTGTTAACCATCAGCCTGTCATCTCAATATGTTAGGTACTACTGCAGAATTGTGCTTAAGGGAATAGTTCAGTGGTCAAGCAAGTTGATCTCATATGAAAGAGGATTTTATACAAAAACAGAATGGTGAAGAAACTACTTCAAAATATTTTTCCGTTAAGGAGACTAAAGTTTAAAGCTGTGTAAAGCTCTATGCTATAAATATGCAATCATCAATCTAAGACCACTCAAGAAATTCATTCGTCCATTAAAATTCAAGATGGAGACGTTGCACTCCATCCTCCCTCCGTTGATGAGGGGCCTGTGGGCCACCTCTGTCGTCCTCGCAGACGCGTTTCTGCATGTGCCGATTCGCGAGGAACACGGGCGCTTCCTGGCGTTCCAATTCGAGGGGGTCACGTACATGTTCAGGGTGTTCCCGTTCGGTCTGTTCACCGCCCCTAGGGTTTTCACCCGGATAACAAGGGTTCTCACGGCCTTTCTATGGAAGAAGGGCATAAGAATCTTTATGTATCTGGATGACTAGCTTATCATTGCAGAAATCACAGCCACCTTTGCAGAGCACACAGACATAGTCATAAGGGTGGCACAGGACTTGGGCTGGGTTATCAACCTCGCCAAGTCCAATCTAGTTCCATCCCACCTTTCTGGGAGCAGCCCAGGATTTCACACAAGGTCGAATATGACCCAACAGAGAAACAGATCCTGGCCATGAAGACAGGAGCCAATGTTTTCCTCTCACAGCCAACGTCGCCAGAGAGAGCATGGCTGGTTTGGTTAATATTCCTAGGGTACCTAGACAGTCTGGTAGATGTAGTCCCAATGTGCAGGTTTCACATGCAGGGCCCACAATTCCACCTACTGAATCATTTCGTCCCATCCAGGAGGGGCCTCAGTGTTCCCTTTCCCTGTGCACAGGCAGTGGTCCCCTACATATTGTGGTTGTGCCTCCAGTCACAGGGAGCGATTTTCCTGCCCACTAGACTGTCACTGTCAGTGGTGACAGATGCATCTTTGAAGGGGTGGCGAGCGCATTTGGCATGGTCCCAAGTCGCAGGATTTTGTACGGACACTTGGTGCAATCCGCACATCAATATGTTGGAACTAGAGGCAGTGCGCCGGGCTCTTGTTCACTTTCTACCACATGTACGGAACACTGAAGACTGTTCTTATACACACCGACAACACCACTGTAGTGGCTTAAATAAATACAGATCGGCACGTGCAGATACGTGTCTGCGAGGTTGACAGAGGTGGCCCACAGGCCCCTCGTCAACCGAGGGAGGATGGAGTGCAACGTCTCCATCTTGAATTTTAACGGACAAATGAATTTGTTGAGTGGTTTTAAATTGATTATTGCATATTTATACATGTAGCATAGAAGGTAAGTATAACTGTCATAAATATCACCGCTACGCTTAGCGGGGTACATCGTCTTAACGGAATAAGATGTTTAAGTGCTTTCTTTGCTATTTTGTTTCCTCTTTTATATAAGATGGACTTGCATGACCACTGAACTACTACAACCTAGAGGTAACATTAGCTAAATTACAGACTATGTTTTGTTTCAGAAAGATTGATTCGATACTCGCTTGCCCATAGTTGCTCACGTTCTTATATTTGTATTGTTTCTACAAGATCGTCTGGTGGATTCCTCAAACCTCAGGAAATCAATCGAAGCAGTTTATGCCGCATATCTACCAAAGGCCATGCACCCCTTCATGTACTTGAGGTAAGGGTTAATACGGAAGTCATTTTGTTGGGAAATTTCATTTTGCATGAGTTGGCATTACATGTACAGTCCCTTTAAATCATTGCTTAGCCAATCCGAAAGCAATATAGACCTTTTCAAACTGAGTTTAGCCAAACATGATTTTTTCAGTACTTCAACCAATCAACTGCTGGGGGAACTTTCCCTTTGTTACTCAACCAATCACCTGCAGTTGCTGGAAGAAAAGTTGTAAACAACAATTCGCAAACGTACAGTATTACTTGTACCTTCATGTATAACGCACGTATGATGAGCGTTTGAAAGCATATACTTGGTCCCATACTGTGCGTTTATTGTGCAGACGGCCAAGAATCCCCCACCATTTGAATGGTGAATAATATTCTCCCAGTATACCATTGGTCCTCTATGGAGGCATAAAATTCAGCCATGCGACATTATTTAAATTAGTTTTCGGGAAATTGCCAATTCAGATTTGAAAAGGTCTATAAGGAGATTAGGTAAACAATCCTTACAAAATTGATAAGGAATACGGAAATTGGAACACCCACACTGAAAACAAACTCCACAACATTCAGCCTTGCATTCCCACCAACCCCACTTCCCATAACCTCTCTCGTAAAGATCAAGTCTACATCACTCACCTCAGAATAGGTCACACCACCTCACACATTTTCACCGAAGCCTCCCCCCTCTCTGCAATAACTGTCACGGGCCCCTTACAGTCAAACACATCCTCATTGACTGTCCTCTCTTCACCAACCCCAGAGCTTCCCTCAATCCCTTCAACTCCATTGCTGAGCTCCTCAGCAAAAACTCCCCAGATAAATTCATTGCCTTCCTTCACCATACCTGCTACTATACCTATATCTAACTTATCTTGTCCTAACCTTCTCCAGCCCTACCTACTGCACTCTACCCAACTACTCCATTTTCTTTTCATCTCTGACATATTTAAGTTCTCGGGCACAATTTGACCTTCGCTGTCATGGTTATGCTAAACCTCACCAAACAAACTTCTACGGAATATGATCTCCTGTCTTGTGTAGACTAATAGAGTCCAGTAGACTAATAGAGCTGAGAATATGAAGTGGGTAGCATTTTAGACAACTTTCATACATATTTCTTTCTGGAGCCGACCATATTACCTCACCTAGTTGCTTTATGCCAGGTGACACATTGTCATCCTCATCCTTACATTCTTAACAATTGTTAATGTATTTGAGAAATTTTATTTAATTTTTTCACTATCTTAATTTTAGTTGTTGATAAATCTATTGAAAATGTTAAAAAGAATATAAAAAAGAATAAATCCAAATTCGAGGGTAAATAAATGGTTAATCAATGAAAGCTATTAAATTCAATAATAAAAAAAGAAGAAGAAGTTATACTGCAAAATGTTCTGATAGAATCTACCACTAAGCATTTGAAATAATTTGTTTCTTGTCCCCCCGTCAAGTTTGCGTGTGACATTGACAATGTTAAAATTCATCCCACCAAATATGAAGTTGTATTTCTGTGAAGAGGATGCCATCATTGGTTGATTGATAACAGCTCTTAAAGCCAATTCTGGGAAGATCTGTTTTAAGATGGCTGAAACATATTGGAGAATAATACGACAAACTCCTTAAAATCATGGAACTCCTTTAGTGGCCCTCACTCACATATTGTCTTCTTGTTTTGCTGTATCAACTACAGCAAAACTATCTGACATGTCTTCTTAGTTTATATCCCCTTCCCCTCCCCTCACCATTTTTTATATTTAAAAAAAAATGGAACATTTACTCTATACTTGATTACATCTATTTCGTTTTACATTTTTGTACCTTGGGTCTTAAATTCAAATGTAAGAAGATCTGTCTTCCAGATGGATATAAAATTATTGCAAGATTATACTCATTTTAAATGATATTCCTCTCCCCTCAAAGTTTTTTTGTTTTATCACCTACAACAATATTATGTGATATTTCTCTCAATCTATTCTGCACTTTAAGAAAGAAATAACTGTTCAAGGGTGAAATCCTCTACAAGTGCGAATTTGGAGGGTAATGATTCGAAGAAGATTTTCAGTGTCTTAAAGATATAAGAGGTATAGAGGAAACGGCAATACTGGCTAAATGACTTTGGCCAGATATCGAGTTAAAGTGGAGTTAAAAACTACACTATAATCCAACGTTTATAATTGGTCAAACTATTTACATTAAAAAGCAACAATGAACAAGGGGGGAAATGAGCTAATGGAACTCCCCATGTGTGCTAGATTGTTCTTAATAGCTCCTTTTAAATCATCACATCCATTACTCTACATTCTTTTCAAATGCACAATTTGATCTTTTACGATTCTTTGGTCATATTCACACTTATCTCTAGATCGTGAAGCCCTGACGATAACCTTGCTCCATGAATGTAGAAAAAATAATGTTGTTGTGTTCTCACTTAAGTGCGAGCTCAATTCAGACTCATTGTGGGCGATCTGATCGCCGGAAATGCATGAACCTAAATTCAAAAAGTGGATCCTTGAAAAACCTGTGATAAAAAACAGGATATTGCGATATTTCATCACAGATCTGCCTTCACACTAATTCTTTTAAGAATCTCACTGGTAGATCCGATTGCCTGTTCTGGATCATGATCCTTCGCCGAGGATGAAGATCAAAGATTGCGATCAGATCCGATGCGCATTCTCACAGTAAAAGTTTGGTAGGTCTGATCGCGAGCCTTTATTCAAGTGAGAACACGCTGTTTGATATACATACAACTTTCTGGCACAATATGACCTTTGCTGCCACGGTATCTCAGCATCGACTCTCATCAATCAATCATCCCACGATAAACTTATTCTCATTCTTTTCACTGCAGCTTTGAGATTGTGCCTCAAAATGTTGATGTCAACGTCCACCCTACGAAACACGAGGTCCATTTCCTTCACAAAGATGCCATCATTGAGGACATTCAGCGGCAGTGCATTGAACAGAAGTTACTGGGGTCAAACTCATCAAGGACTTACTTTGCTCAGGTAGGTATATGATGTTGGTGAAAAACTTTCCATGAGGAGGATTGTAAGAGGTTAGATGTTTTAAGGTGTGTGATACAAGTAGGTACATTTCAGTTGGTAGAGCACACAAGTGAAATACTGTAGCTTCCAGTTTCGAGTCTCACAAGATTCAACTAGAGATTTCTCCACAGCTTTGCAGGCAGATACTCCTACCATCTTTGGCAAAAGTATGTCTTCTGCATCACCTGCTCCTTGTCCAGCCTTTGAGAGAATTGGACAATGGTTACGATGGATTTGGATTTGCTAGGATGGTATTGGATTTGCTAGGATAGAATTGCATTTGCTAGGATGGATTTGGATTTGCTAGGATGGATTTGGATTTGCTAGGATGGATTTGGATTTGCAAGGATGGATTTGGACTTGCAAGGATGGATTTGGATTTGCTAGGATGGATTTGGATTTGCTAGAATGGATTTGGACTTGCTTGGATGGATTTGGATTTGCTAGAATGGATTTGGATTTGCTAAGATGGATTTGGATTTGCTAGGATGGATTTGGATTTGCTAGGATGGATTTGGATTTGCTGGGATTTGGATTTGCTAGGATGGATTTGGATTTGCTAGGATGGATTTGGATTTGCTAGGATGGATTTGGATTTGCTAGGATGGATTTGGATTTGCTAGGATGGATTTGGATTTGCTAGAATAGATTTGGATTTGCTAGGATGGATTTGGATTTGCTAGAATGGATTTGGATTTGCTAGAATGGATTTGGATTTGCTAGGATGGATTTGGATTTGCTAGGATGGATTTGGATTTGCTAGATGGATTTGGATTTGCTAGGATGGATTTGGATTTGCTGGGTTTAGATTTGCTAGGATGGATTTGGATTTGCTAGGATGGATTTGGATTTGCTAGAATGGATTTGGATTTGCTAGGATGAATTTGGATTTTCTAGGTTGGATTTGGATTTGCTAGGATGGATTTGGATTTGCTAGGATGGATTTGGATTTGCTAGGATGGATTTGGATTTGCTAAAATGGATTTGGATTTGCTAGGATGGAATTAGATTTGCTAGGATGGATTAGGATTTGCTAGGATGGATTTGGATTTGCTAGAATGGATTTGGATTTGCTAGGATGGATTTGGATTTGCTAGGATGAATTTGGATCTGCTAGGATGGATTTGGATTTGCTAGAATGGATTTGGATTTGCTAGGATGGATTTGGATTTGCTAGGATGGATTTGGATTTGCTAGGATGGATTTGGATTTGCCAGAATGGATTTGGATTTGCTAGGATGGATTTGGATTTGATACGATGGATTTCATGTCATGTTAAATTGTATGTCATGTGAAATTTTATGTCATGTGAAATTTCCTGTCATGTGAAATTTCATGTCATGTGAAATTTTGTCATGTGAAATTTTATGCCATGTGAAACTTTGTCATGTGAAATTTCCTGTCATGTGAAATTATATGTCATGTGAAACTTCATGTAATGTGAAACTTCCTGTCATGTGAAATTGTATGTCATGTGAAAATTCAGGTCATGTGAAATTTCCTGTCATGTGAATTTTCCTGTCATGTAAAATTTTGTCATGTGAAATTTTATGTCATGTAAAATTTCTTGTCATGTGAAATTATATGTCATGCGAAATTTTTTGTCATGTGAAATTTCCTGTCATATGAAATTTCATATCAAGTGAATTTTCCTGTCATGAGAAATTTTGTCATGTGAAATTTTGTCATGTGAAATTTCATGTCATGTGAAATTTTGTCATGTGAAAATTCATGTTATGTGAAATTTCTTGTCATGTGAAATTTTGTCATGTGAAATTTTGTCATGTGAAATTTTGTCATGTGAAAATTTATGTCATGTGAAATTTTGTCATGTGAAATTTTGTCGTGAAATTATGTCATGAAATTTCATGTCATGTGAAATTTTGTCATGTGAAATTTTATGTCATGTGAAATTTTATATCATGTGAAATTTATGTCATGTGAAATTTATGTTATGAAATTTTGTCATGTGAAATTTGCTGTCATGTGAAATTTTGTCATGAAACTTCATGTCATGTGAAATTGTCATGTGAAATTTTATGTCATGTGAAATTTCTTGTCATGTGAAATTGTATGTCATGTGAAAATTCATGTTATGTGAAATTTCCTGTCATGTAAAATTTTGTCATGTGAAATTGCCTGTCATGTGAACTTTTGTCATGAGAAATGTCATGTGAAATGTCATGTCATGTGAAATTGATCGTCATGTGAAATTTTGTCATGTGAATTTTTATGTCATGTAAAATATCCTGTCATGTAAAAATTCATGTTCATGTGAAATTTTGTCATGTGAAATTTCATGCCGTGTGAAATTTTCTGTCATGTGAAATTTCCTGTCATGTGAAATTTATTGTCATGTGAAATTTTGTCATGTTAAAAATTTCATGTCCTGTGAAATGTCATGTAATGTGAAATGTCATGTCATGTGAAATTTTAGTGTCATGTGAAATTTTGTCAATTGTCCTGTCAAAATTTCCTGTCATATGAAATTTCATGTCATGTAAAAATTTTTTGTCATGTAAAATTGTGTCATGTAAAATTGTATGTCATGTGAAATTTTATGTCATGTGAAATTTCCTGTCATGTGAAATTTTGTCGTGTGAAATTTGCCGTTATGTGAAATTTTGTCATATGAAATTTCATGTCATGTGAAATTGTGTCATGTGAAATTTCATGTCATGTGTAATTTCTTGTCATGTGAAATTGTATGTTATGTGAAAATTCATGTCCTGTGAAATTTCCTGTCTTGTGAAATTTTGTCATGTGAAATTGCCTATGTGAAATTTTATGTCATGAGAAATGTTGTCATGTGAAATGTCATGTCATGTGAAATTGATCGTCATGTGAAATTTCCTGTCATGTGAATTTTATGTCATGTGAAATTTTGTCATGTGAATTTTTATGTCATGTAAAATATCCTGTCGTAAAATTCTTGTCATGTGAAATTTTGTCATGTGAAATTTCATGCCATGTGAAATTTCCTGTCATGTGAAATTTCCTGTCATGAAATTTAATGTCATGTGAAATTTTGTCATGTTAAATTTCATGTCATGTGAAATGTCATGTAATGTGAAATTTCATGTCATGTGAAATGTGTCATGTAAAATTTCCTGTCATATGAAATTTTATGTCTTGTGAAATTTTCTGTCATGTGAAATTTCCTGTCATGTGAAATTTTCTGTCATGTGAAATTTTGTCATGTGAAATTTTGTCATGTAAAATTTCCTGTCATGTGAAATTTTGTCATGCGAAATTTTATGTTATGTGAAATTTCCTGTCATATTAAAATTTCATGTCATGTGAAATTTCCTGTCATGAGAAATTTTGTCATGTGAAATTTTGTCATGTGAAATTTCAGGTTATGTGAAATTTTGTCAGGTGAAAATTCATGTCATGTGTAATTTCTACTCATGTGAAATTTTGTCATGTGAAATTTTGTCATGTGAAACTTTATGCCATGTGAAATTTTATGTCATGTGAAGTTTCCTGTCGTGAAATTATGTCATATGAAATTTCATGTCATGTAAAAAAATTTGTCATGTGAAATTGTGTCATGTAAAATTGTATGTCATGTGAAATTTTGTCATGTGAAATTTCATGTCATGTGAAATTGTCATGTGAAATTTCATGTCATGTGTAATTTCTTGTCATGTGAAATTGTATGTCATGTGAAAATTCATGTTATGTGAAATTTCCTGTCATGTGAAATTTTGTCATGTGAAATTGCCTGTCATGTGAAAATGCCTGTCATGAGAAATGTTGTCATGTGAAATGTCATGTCATGTGAAATTGATCGTCATGTGAAATTTCCTGTCATGTGAATTTTCATGTCATGTGAAATTTTGTCATGTGAATTTTTATGTCATGTAAAATATCCTGTCGTAAAAATTCATGTCATGTGAAATTTTGTCATGTGAAATTTCATGCCATGTGAAATTTTCTGTCATGTGAAATTTCCTGTCATGTGAAATTTAATGTCGTGTGAAATTTTGTCATGTTAAATTTCATGTCATGTGAAATGTCATGTAATGTGAAATGTCATGTCAAGTGAAATGTAGTGTCATGTAAAAATTTCCTGTCATGTGAAATTTTATGTCTTGTGAAATTTTCCGTCATGTGAAATTTCCTGTCATGTGAAATTTTCTGTCATGTGAAATTTTGTCATGTGAAATTTTGTCATGTAAAATTTCCTGTCATGTGAAATTATGTCATGCGAAATTTTATCTTATGTGAAATTTCCTGTTATATAAAAATTTCATGTCGTGAAATTTCCTGTCATAAGAAATTTTGTCATGTGGAATTTTGTCATGTGAAATTTCAGGTTATGTGAAGTTTTGTCAGGTGAAAATTCATGTCATGTGTAATTTCTTGTCATGTGAAATTTTTTCATGTGAAATTTTGTCATGTGAAACTTTATGCCATGTGAAATTTTATGTCATGTGAAATTTCCTGTCGTGAAATTGTCATATGAAATTTCATGTCATGTAAAAAAATTTTGTCATGTGAAATTTTATCATGTAAAATTTTGTCATGTAAAATTTCCTGTCATGTGAAATTATGTCATGCGAAATTTTATGTTATGTAAAATTTCCTGTTATATAAAAATTTCATGTCATGTGAAATTTCCTGTCATAAGAAATTTTGTCATGTGAAATTTTGTCATGTGAAATTTCAGGTTATGTGAAGTTTTGTCAGGTGAAAATTCATGTCATGTGTAATTTCTTGTCATGTGAAATTGTATGTCATGTGAAAATTCATGTCATGTGAAATTTCCTGTCATGTGAAATTATGTCATGTGAAACTCCATGTAATGTGAAACTTTCTGTCATGTGAAATTTCCTGTCATGTGAAAATTCAGGTCATGTGAAATTTCCTGTCATGTGAAATTTCCTGTTATGTGAAATTTTGTCATGTGAAATTTTATGTCATGTAAAATTTCCTGTCATGTGAAATTATGTCATGCGAAATTTTATGTCATGTGAGATTTCCTGTCATATGAAAGATCATATCATGTAAGAATTTTCATGTCATTTTGTCAGAAATTTTGTCATGTGAAATTTGTCATGTGAAATTTCATGTCATGTAAAATTTTGTCATGTGAAAATTCATGTCATGTGAAATTTCTTGTCATGTGAAATTTTGTCATGTGAAATTTTGTCAATTAGAAATTTTGTCATGAGAAACTTTATGTCATGTGAAATTTTGTCATGTGAAATTTCCTGTCATGTGAAATTGTCATATGAAATTTTGTCATGTGAAATTTTGTCATGTGAAATTGTTATGTCATGTAAATTGTGTCATGTGAAATTTTATGTCATGTGAAATTTCCTGTCATGTGAAATTTTGTCATGTGAAAATGCCTGTCATGTGAACTTTTATGTCATGAGAAATTTGTCATGTGAAATTTCATGTCATGTGAAATTTTGTCATGTGAAATTTTGTCATGTGAATTATATGTCATATAAAATATCCTGTCGTAAAAATTCATGTCATGTAAAATTGTTGTCATGTGAAATTTCAGGTCATGTTAAATTTCTGTCATGTGAAATTTCCTGTCATGTGAAATTT
>JAIGNY010002302.1:0-29620 GCA_020152595.1 Chiridota heheva | reverse complement strand
GACAGCATACAGAAGTGTTTCAATTATCTCCATTTGTTGATATTTTTATCTGGATTTTGGATTTTATTTAGGCTGAGTTTTACCATATTGTTGTTTCTTATATTTTTTCTGCATATTTGTTATTTTGTTGTTTTCATTAGTTTCCTCGATTGTTAAATTTGTTGGTTGCTGGTTTGCGTGATATACTAATTATATCCTATTGCACACTTTGCTGCTGTTGTTATGAGCTAGGCTAGACCGTGCAGTTGTTGTATGCTAGGCTAGACCTTACAGTTGTTATAAGCTAGGCTTTGGTATTGTTGTGTTAGGCTTTGTTATTTTGTTTTATTTTAGTGTATAGGCTTATGTGTTCTGTGTAGGCTAGTATATTGTGTGTTAAAGCTAAGCTAAGTTCAAGTATTCTTGTGTTGGGCTTTGTTATTTTTTTAAATCTAAGTGTATAGACCTATGTGTTTAGTGTAGGCTAGTATATTGTAAATTGAAGCTAAGGTATTTCTTTAGGTATTGTTCGGCCTATTGCTCCTCTTTTAGGTTGCTGCTTTTGGTTTTCTGCCTCCGGTTAATTATATTGTAAGATCATGGAGAGTTCGATTTCCTGTGATAGCTGTAATATGTGGATTAATTTCCAGGAGTCTGGTGTGACATGTAGTTTTGATGAGGCTTCAGTTGATAGTTTTGTATTTGCTTGTTTAAAGTGTACAAAGGTGAAGGCTTTGGAGTTCAGATTTTCTGGTTGTAGTTGTATTTTTTTTAAAGTTGATGCTACTGTACAGACTGAGTTTTGTGGCTTAGATGCGGGTAGGCAGACATGTGATGTTGATAATTCTTTGGGTAAGTAATTTGATAGGGATTCTGTTCAGGTAGATAGTATTGGATCAGATTTTCTTGACAGGCCTGATGTAGGGTTGTGTGTAGTTGATGACTGTACGTGTAACATTGGTCGTGAGGTTGTTGATATATCTGGTACGTTGCCTGTAAAATCAGTCTGTTAGGGATAAGGTGTTATGGATAGAGAATTCACTTGTTAGGTATGTTGATACAGAGTTTTGTGGAGTAGATGGTAGTAGAAGGATTAGGGTGTGTCTTCCAGGGGCTAGGGTTGATGATGTTAGTTCTCGTGTTGAAACTTTTGTAAGGGTGAAGATACTGTCCTAGTTTAAATTGGTACAAACGATATTTCAAGGAGAAATATTGATTCTGTTAGGCGTAGTTTCATGGATTTGTTATTCAAGTTGAAGGACACAGGTTGTAAGGTTCTAGTTGTTGGTCTGTTGCCGCGTAGAGTCAGTTCCTTTATGCTAGATAAGATGATGTTAATCAATAGTTGGATAGAGAGTATCTGTTGTCTATTTGAGTTCGGTTTTGTAAATTTCTGGCATAAGTTTGAATCTCGGATTGATTGGTTTATAAGAGATGGTTTGCATTTATTTAGGAAAGGTGCTCGTGTTTTTGTTAGGGGTGTCAATAGGGCAATTAAGGATCTGAGTACTTTAAACTAGTCACGGGGGTGAGAGTTTAAACCCACCTGTCAGACATGTTTCTGCAGGATAGGGATTGTTCTAGTGGTAGAATTAAGGTTATGTTTTCAAATGTTCGTAGCATTCTGGTTGAAGTTTCAATTAGTAGACCTGATATATTTGGTATTACTGAGAGATGGATTTTTAGTGAAATGAGTGATTCAGAGATATATATTCCAGGTTACTCAGTTTTCATGCAAGACAGATTAGATACTCTCAATGGTAGAGGAGGTGGTGTTTTATTGTTTATGAAAGATAGTTTTAATTGTATAAATAGGGCTGCTCAATTTCCTTTTGGTTTCTCAAATTGCCTATGGTGTGAGCTTATTGTTGATGGTGATGTTGATAGTTCAGTGATCGTTGGTGCTGTGTATAGGAAATTCTAGTGTTGAGAACAATCAGAAATTGCTTGACTGCTTCAGAAAAGTTGCTGCTAGGAAGGAATTTTTTTGGGGGACTTTAATTTTCCAGACATTGATTGGAAACTTTGTACTAGTGGTCCACATGGTAAAGATTTTTCTGGAAGCTGTATCTGACTGCTTTTATACCCAGCATGTGATGTTTCCCACGCGTGGTAGAAATTGTCTGGATTTGATTTTCAGTAGCGAAGAAAGTATGGTTAGAAATGTGCTGAGTAGCGATAAGGTAGGGTGTAGTGATCATGACCTCATTAGTTTTTATCTGTATTGTTTCACAAAGACTTCTCCAGCAAATAAACTGATTTTAGATTTTAAGAATGTTACCTTTGCTGCACTTCAGGATGATTTATCATTCAATTGGACTTCTTTGCTCTATGAATTAGATCCTTCTAAAGCACGGGATGGTTTAAGAAATAGTTTTAGAGGGTGTAAATATGCTTGTCCCATTAAAGAAAGTCTGTAGACGTAATTGGCCAGTGTGGATGTCTCGGGAGGTTTTGCAGGCTGTTCTTAAAAATGAAGAACCTGTTATAAATGTAGTAGGTGTCCTGCGGAGCTTGCTAGGTATAAGGATCATAATACATTCACAAAGGGTTTGATAAGAGATACTAAAGTGCTTCTTGTAAATCGTTTGTACAAACTGCCAAAGAGATTAAGATTAATCTTAATCTTAAGTCGTTTCAATTCTATGTTCGCTCAAGGCAAAAAACCAAGGCGGTTGTTGGTCCCCTTCAGGGTAATAATGGTGTTACTATCAATAGTGGTAAGGATATGGCGGAGGTTTTGAATAACTCTTTGTGTCTGTTTTTACTATGAAGTCCCCTGCTGATAATATTGTGGATTATCTTAGTGTGCACTTTCCAGAATTCATTAGGATTGTTGAATTTTTAGTTGATGTTGTCTCTAAGAAGTTGAATTGAAATAAAACACCCCGTCTAGATGGTATACATCGTGTTGTCTTCCGTGGGTGTTCTGGTGTACTTTGTGTTCCCCTGAATGATATCTTTTCAAAGTGCTTTGATGTTGGTGTTGCTCCTAGTGATTGTAGAATTGCTAATGATACTCCTTTAAAAAAAAAGGTGACCACAGTTTGCCTTATAACTGTAGGTCAGTGAGTCTTACTAGTGTTGTGTGCAAGGTCATGAAGTTCATTGTTAAGGACGTTGTACTAGATCATTTACTGGTCAGTGGCTTGTTGAATTTGTACCAGCATCGGTTCTTACCTAAGAGGTCTTGTGTTTCTAATTTATTAAAGTTTCTTGATAATGTTGCTAAACAATTTGATTCTGGTCATAATGTGAATGTTATCTATTTAGCTTCTCCCAAAGCATTTGATAAGGTTCCGTTAGGCAGGCTCATGATGAAAACAAGAGCACTTGGTGTGGAGGGAAATTGCGCCAGTTGGATATATTCTTGGTTAGGTGACAGGTAATAAAGAGATGTTGTTAATGGAGAAGTATCTCCATGGAAGAAAATTACAAGTGGTGTTCCTCACTGAGGATTATGTATTAGGTCTGCGTCTTTTCTTAATCTTCATTAAGGATAATGATGTTTCCCTTGGCTCCAGGAATTGTAAATTTGCTGATGACACTAAGCTGTACAGGATTGTTGATAATGCTAGGGATTCTTCACTTTTGCAAACTGATCTGGATAAGTTAGTTTCTTGGTCCCAAACATGGCAGATGTCATTCAATGTTGATAAATACAAAGTTATTCATTTTAGTCAGAACAATTTGGCTTTTAATTACTGCATGAATGGTGTAAATCTTGGTTGTGCTGATAAAGAAAGTGATCTACGTGTTGTCATTCCTAGCAATCTGAAGCCTTCTAAACAGTGTGCTTTAGCAGCTGCAAAGGCAAATAGGATGCTTGGTTTGATTAAAAGAATTTTTTGTTTTTTTAGTAGAGAGGTTGTTCTTAATTTGTATAAGCAGTTAGTCAGGCCTCACCTTGATTTTGCTATTCAGGCTTGGAGTCCCTTTTATGGGAAGGATAAGCTCATTTTGGAGAAGGTTCAGCGAAGAGCCACTAGACGTATTTCCGAAGTAAGGAATATCTCTTATGAATCAAGGTTGCGAATGCTTGGTTTGACCACGCATTCGTTGATAAGAGTATACGTAACAATATGATTCAGGTGTTTAGGTTTCTATCTGGTAGTGATGCTTTGATATCCTTTTATTTCTTACATGTTTCAGCAAATCCTCATGTGACACGTGGTAACAGTGTGAAGTTGACCAAAGAGTTCTCACGGATAGATAATCGGCATTTTAGTTTTTCACAAAGAGCTGTAAATGAGTGGAATGGTTTGCCTGAGTGGGTAGTTAGCTCCAATATTGTTTACAATTTCAATGTCAATATTGAGAAGTTCTTTACTAACTCTGGGCGTCTGATTTTTTATTTTGTTGTTGTGGTGGTGGTGGTGTTAGTTTGAGCTTTTCATGGAGTAAATAACCTTTCTTAGCCCGTAATCTTGGTATGCTATATTATGTTGAAATTATTCGGGATAACCGGTTATTACCAACAATGGGCAAGCAAGAGTAGTTTATTTATATTCTATTACCAAATGTGATACAACCAAGAAACACGCAACATTACAAAGTACCACCATTAAAATAATAGCTTCATAGTACCACACAATCCAGCTCATTTGGGCATCACAGTGCACGATCAAAATTTGTTTCGTTAATGATTCGCGATTTTTTTCCTTTAATATATTTGTAAACATTATTATTAATTTTATTATTATTATTATTACTATCATTGTTGTTATTATAATTATTATAATTATTATTATTATTATTATTATTATTTTTATTATTATTATTGTTGTTATTATTATTATTATTATTATTATTATTATTATTATTATTATTATTATTATTATTATTATTATTATTGTTACTATCATTATTGTTATTATCGTTATCATTATGTTTTATTATTATTATTAGTAGTAGTAGTAGTAGCAGCAGCAGCAGCAGCAGCAGCAGCAGTAGTAGTAGTTTTATTTATTTTATTTTTATTTTTGTACTATTAATTTTATTGATGATTTTTGAAGGCTGACACGTCCAGGCTCTATGCATTACTGTGCAGGGCGAACCAACGTTACCGGACTGAACTCGAGGTCACTAAAAGTGTGAAGTTGCGTTTAACGTTCCGAATGTTCCCTCTTCGACAGCAGCCTAACATAGTGAATTCTAATTCAAAAATTATTGTTGAAATTACCCATTGACTTAGTAGGCCTACATTGATTTGTTCCAATATGAAATTTTCAAGTTTTGAATCAACTTTTAATCATTGCAAATATTGACTCCTATATCAAAAACGTTCATTTACATCAGAAGGCGCCTGACATATTAAGATCAGTGTCTTGTACTTAAGAGGAATCGCGATGCAAAGGAGAAAGATTGCTTATAAAATTTGCAATGTAATCGCACGTTCGCTGATTAGATCAAGGTTACTACTTCTGCCACACGTTTACCGGCCTAAATCAGCCAAATCAGGCAAAAACGGCCAAATCATTTTCCATGGACTGAATCGATGAAAGAAGTACCAAATGAAAAAATACTATATATATATATATATATATATATATATATATATATATATATATATATATATATATATATATATATATATATATATATATATATATATATATATATATATATATATATATATATATATATATATATATATATATATATATATATATATATATATATATATATATATATATATATATATATACATATATATATATATATATATATATATATATATATATATATATATATATATATATATATATATATATATATATATGTATATATATATATATATATATATATATATATATATATATATATATGTATATATATATATATATATATATATATATATATATATATATATATATATATATATATATATATATATATATATGTATATATATATATATATATATATATATATATATATATATATATATATATATATATATATATATATATATATATATATATATATATATATATATATATATATATATATATATATATATATATATATATATATATATATAAATATATATATATATATGTATATATATATATATATATATATATATATATATATATATATATATATATATATATATATATATATATATATATATATATATATATATATATATATATATATATATATATATATATATATATATATGTATATATATATATATATATATATATATATATATATATATATATATATATATATATATATATATATATATATATATATATATATATACATAGTTCATTGTTGAAACATTCTAGTGGAAAACTGAATTCCACCTGTTTCATGCCATCTCTACTTAATTACGTAGCTGCACTCGAGCAGCACAGAGAGAAATCGATGCCTAAGGAAACATTTCGAGGTGATTTTTTCCCACATTCATTGTTCAAACGTTTCAGTGTAGAACTGCATTCCACACATTTCATATCTAGAAAGAGATCAAACATGTCGGATCTCAATACAGTCGTCAAACTTGCCATACCATTTTTGGCCGGTAATAAGCCAAAATAGTAACCTTTGATAAAATCTTCCTGGGAAATGTTTTCTTTTCGGGACTCTTGATAGAATATTACGTTTTTGATATTAATGAGCTATGCAGAACTGTTATAAACTCCATTTTTATATTTTCTCCCATGCCCTTTTTAGTCAATTTAAGTATGGCGCCTGCTAAATTCATGTATTGTACGTAAGATTCATTACAGGGGTAATCTACAGTAGGAGATCTGACCTCGCTATACCGCCGTTATCCCATGTTGATTAAACATTTACAGCTGACCCGGAAATCGTTTTGCAGTAACTCCGAAGATGCAGTTTTGAGCTACCTAGAATTATCAGTCAGTTTTTGGTACTGAATATTCAAATTTAGTGACGTCAAATAAAAATTACATGGCTACCTGTGGAAAGTAGAGGTGTTGAATATGTAGTGCGTGTAGAGATATGGATATTCAGCACATTTTTGCGATCAAACAAGTGCATTTAACTGCAATCCCATTTCCATCGGATGCTTTAGAGGTGAGTGGCAAGTCTGCACTTTTGGTTTTGTGAATTTCTTATAGACAGCCAGATATGGACTTGCATATAGTACCATGTAACGGCCGAAAGTTTAAATTATCGTTCAATCTTACTTTCCCACTCGTTGAGTGTGATGTTTCTTGTAAATTTAATATTTTTGTGGAACTTCCGGTTTAGGGCTCCTTATCGCAGCCTAACGTGTTGTAGTACCTACATCATTTTTTATCGTACTTATTAATACAGGAGCTTAGGGTCGAGAAGGTGCAATACTAACCATCATGCAATTTTATGCCAGTTGATATTTATATAGAGCCTAGTCTAACATTCGGGCTTAGTTTTTCTTCTTCCTGTTTTGTTATTTTTACAAATCACTCAGTTCTGTATTCAGTGTTTGTTCCCTAACGAATACTAGTCTAGTAGTACGCTTATCATTTATGATTTAGCCAGGCTGTAATGACATTAGGCCTACAAGTGCATGCTAACTCTTTTACATTGGCAGTTTGCCATTGGGCATATCATAACTATCAGTACCAATGAATTGTCTATAGCAGTTGTTTATCTCTTGTCCTGTACATGCAGCAAGGGGTATGCCTCAGTTTCACAATGTTTTTTTTTTAAATTTACATTAGAAAAAACATATTATCTGTTTTTAGACCTAGGCCTAATAGTAGTACTTCCCGTAGTACCGTCGAGCTGATGTCAGCCATGTTAGTATGACTGCCGTTAGTGGTGGCTGGTCGTATGGCAATCCCAATGTCAACCCGCACTGAGGGATGTGTATAACAACTACGTAAGACCTAGTACTCCCTGTAGTACCGTCGGACTGATGCCAACGTGTTAGTATGGCTGCGCTGCCGTTAGTGATGGCTGGCCATCCGAGGGTGCTACAAAATCCTATACCCTCCTGTACTATTTCAAGCGAGGTGTTAAAAGTATAGGAAAATCTCAGTTTTAAGATCTTAATGAAAACAAAACCATTCTATCTTCTTTTTCGCCCACAATGATTAGAATCAATGTTTGAAGCCCATTAATGTCTTCAAAAACTGTTTTTAAGGTGATTTTAGTTATTTTTATTAAATTATGTTGGATTACTTTTCTTTTCGTAAAAAAGGCTGACGAGCTCTTCAAAGTACATTCACTTCAAAACACTGTCATCGTGGCTATAATATTTTAGCAGGGGTATTATATTTTAGATTATTTGAGGGAAAAAATTAAGATAATACTTATAAAGTACAATTATATAATCTAAACATTTCTTGATGTTTTGTATGTTTTCGAACACAGTTTTTTTTTTTTTAGCAAAACTATTTAATAAAATTATATGAACAAAGATTTAAATGTTGTCGGTGAAAAATCAACTTGCAGTTTAGTGGAACATTCTAAAAAAATTTGCGAACATTGAATAATTAATCACAAACGTGCGGTGAAAATGACGACCAAAATATGAATCTCAGAGAACTTTATCCCGTTGTGGTGCTAAATAGGTAAATATTTAGGGAAAGTTTTTATTGAAAAAGTGTATTATTAATCTAAGGAATATAACTATATCCAAAAAGTAACTTATTTTTCAATCATTAATTTTATACAACTTGTGAATTTAAAAAAAACAGGAATTGCACCTAATCTATAACAACCTTCGTCAGTCAGGGAGAATCCTGGACTTTTGGTGTAGTAAGAAAATACACCAAAACTTGGAGCTTCGTAGTATTCATTAAGATCCATGGAGGCCGCCATTTTAATTGTAGTAAAAACGTTAAGTCAATGGGGATCTTTAATGAGAACGCAGGGGGTATTTTTAAAACGAAAAACCAATATTAAATGAATATTCATTAGATTTAACCGCAGACTTTTCAATTTTATTGTGGACTTCGCGATAGAATAACAAAAGACTTCCGTTGACCTTTTGAACAACCCTCTCGACACAGGATTTCATGATGGCTCAGTCATCGCTGATACCATGTACATATATCATACGTTACATTACACAATTACTACCGTTCTCTTAGTAAAAATCGTATTCATATAACATTATCACAAGTTAAAATGGCGGCCTTCATGAAGCTCCAAATTTTGGTGTATTTATTATTACACCAAAGGTCCAGTATTCTCCCCTGTCATACGGCAATCCCAATGTCAACCTGCACTGAGGGATGTGTATAATAACTAGTAAGACCTAGAAGCTTTTACTCTCAGATGATTCCCAAGTTACCTCAGATGAATCCTATTTCAGTTCCAATGAATCAGATTATGGTCCCAATGTTTTGGGAGATATCAGTGTGGCTGACAATGATGATTGCGAGGAACAAAATGACTTTGAAGAGGGAGTTGGAGTTGAGATGATTATTGATTCTGGTAATCTTTACAGTATCATCTAAGAGTTTCCCATGAGTTAAAAGCTAAATATTATATTTTGGAAGGCTTATTTTGTACATGCAATTCATGGTTTACGTTTTAAAATTTTATTTTTATGTTACTGTATCAGGTAACAATTTTATAAAACTCTAGATTAATGGAAACCATGAATTTTAGTATTGAAATTGTATTAAAATGTTAATGTGTATATATGATGGGCAATGCAAAATGGAGCCCATCAGAAATTATTTTCCCTATGAAGTAGAAAGCATAGATTAAAAGTACTTGCCTGCCTTTTATTGACTTTCAGTTGCCTTTGTTTGAGACATTGTATTGTGAGGCTTACTAAGTGTTTAATTTTGCCTTGAAGCTGCTATTTACAAGTGCTAAAGCTTTTACTTCCTTTTTTTTTATTTTAAAAGCTTTACCATACCAGTAACTGTGTACTTCTAGAGACATATAACATTTACCACTTTTTGGATCCCTATCTTTTTACTTTTATATATCATGTGTGTGCCAAAGATCAGTATGTTTTTCATTTGCCATATCTGATGCCAGTACAAATGCCTGCCTTAATGTACAGTGTATTCATTTTCTTTGTTTAAAGAATGCATGTGTGTGATACAAATTTAGAAAGAATACAGTTTTTTAAGAACATTCATTATATTAATTTATTATTTTTACAGGTATTAAAGTCTTTTCTTGCTGTTTTCTTTATATATAGAACAAGTTAACCATTCCAGCAAGCAGTAACTTACGTGCCAATGATGACTTGTATTCTTTCCTCTAATCCCTTGAGCACTTTCAAGTTTGGCTCATATATATAGTATATAATAGTTTATGTACAGTATGATTTTTTTCTCATGATTACTCAAACATTTTTCTTATTTTTTTTGTTTTCACAGGTACATATGCATCAGTACAGTGATGGATGAATGCTAAATTCTAAATGTTTTTTTCTTCATATTTTTAACCAAAAAACTATTACGAACTCTTTTTAGCAGCCATTGGTAAGTATGTCAAAAGTGAAAATGTCATGACGCCTGTCATTTCATTAACCATTGCTGGGCTTGTATTGAATGCCACTCCTCCCCCCCCCCCCTCTCCCTCCCCAAGATATTGTATGATCTGCTACTGTTTTTCATTGAGTGATCAGTTAGTAGCATTGAAGATAAGTGATGTCCAGTTTAAATCCTGAAAGTGAATTTACTGAAACCAGGGGCCGTCCAGATAGTGCATTCACAAATGAGTGGCATGGGTCCTGCAAGTGGTTATGGGCATGGACAAATTTAACCAGTGCTGGAGAGCAGTTAGCCTAAAAGACTATTGTTTGCCATATACATTTAGTTGGATTAGCAATGATGTCTTCATTATTTATCATTGAATTGCGGATGATTATGGAGAAGTTGTGAACAGTACAAATAAGTTTGTCTCTCCAAATGTAATTGGCTGGTAAAGAAACACATGTTATTTAAGTGATAAAGATGTTACAATCAGTGTCTTTCTTTCTTACTTGTACCTTGGGAGGACATAATTGATTACTTTTCTATGGACAGTTTTCAAGTTGTTTACAAATAGCTGTAAATTCAGAATACAACAACTTTTACATTTTCTTGTACCTGACCTGACCTGCCCATAAATTAATTGGTCACAATAAAGTGAGTTGATGTGTACAATAGCCACATGAATGTTTTTTTTTTTAAAGTTTATTTTGTAATGCAGCTGTGTAAAAAAAAAAAAGGCTGTGTAAAACTGTAGTATGTTTGAAGTATTGGTAGCGACTAACAGCATAATATTTGTGCTCTTCATGTTTGTACCTTTTAAACTGTACAATTTATTTTTTGACATATACTAGCTATGTACAGTTTTACATTTATAAATGTACATATGAACAGTAAAGAATGAGAAAATGTGTCTATTTTTCTAAGAAGTACCATGATTTATCACTTGTGAGCTTCCTGTGCAAAGTAGTCATAGTATAAAGTTTTGCCTTGTTTGTATCTGTCTGGTTTTCTATTTGTGTAAGGTGGAAAGTGCATTATATTGTATGTATTAAAGACTGGGTGACATATATTAAAGCTGGTTTGGGTTACATATATTGTTTTATTAAAGACTGTCTGGGTGACATATACTGTATATATCTAAGGCTTTCTGGGTGACATATTGTATTTATTAAAGACTGGGTGACATATTGTATATATCTAAGGCTGTCTGGGTGACATTGGTTTTATTAAAGACTGTCTGGGTGACATACTGTATATTATCTGGGTGACATATACTGTATATATCTAAGGCTGTCTGTGTGATACGAGGAAGTGCCATTCATTTTAATTTTATAGAAGTGTCAGATTTTTCATATTTAGAACAAATAATATTAAAGAAACTTACAGTAATACACACTTGACGTGGAGTTTTTTTGCCAGCTGTTTATATTTATATTGTGTATTGATAGACTTACATAAGCACTACCCTTTATTTAGGTTAATTTGATAAAGATGTATTTTCATTTATTCTTATTTTGTTGCATTTAAAGATAACAAGAGTTATTATTGTTTAATCTGTCTCCATTGTGTCTTATTTATTGCTTTTCTTAAATTAAAGTATTCCAAAGGTGGATGTAAGGATGGTCAATCGAGGTCATTAAGTCATTGAAGGTATTGGTGTGCTAATTTTACTTCTGTATTGTTTGAATCAATTTCCAGTGCACCCATTGTGGTTAACCTCATCCTGAATTCACCTTTGCAGTATTTTGAGTTTTTTCTGTAGCTGTTTTAGCATTGTGTTGGCAACCTTGTTTAAGCTATAAACTGACTGGAAAAAAAAGATAATTCTTTTGGAACTAATTAAACTGATTTAAAACTTCTTTTTGAAAGTTCCCATCCTCATTGATTTTTCAGATGGTTATTTAGCACAAAGATTTAGGGTCAAGCCTGAACCAAGTCTCACCACAGACTAGAAAGTGATACCTGGTGCTTCATTGTCTTGTGGTGGGCATCCCAAGGAAAGTGGGTGTATATGCAAAGGTTTATGGAGAGAATGTATTGTTCTATGTGAAGTATTGCCAAGTAATATTTCCTCTCCTTTGTTTCGCCTATTTCCCATCATTGCAACAAGGATCTTCCCTCTCAACCTCTCAAAAAGGACTGGGAATGGCTGAAACGCCCACCTTTTTCCTTGTAATTTCTGGACCTTGACATCACACTTCGACCCTTCTCACAATTGTTCCCCTCACCTTTCCCTCCTCACCCCTTCCCCTCCCCCATCACCCTCCCCATCACCCCTCCTTCATCACCCCTTCCCCCTCCCCCATCACCGCCACACTCATTTTTTTTAAGGCTGGCTGTGTCATTTGCTCCTGATGTTATCCATTCGTTACTATTTTGCAAGAGGAAAAGATAATGTATCCCGCGGACCAAGTACTGAAGGACAACACCATGGATTACTTTGACGTTACATTTTGTGTTTTATGAACAAATACCGAACACAGTGGAGGAATTGAATGGGAGATGAGAAGCAATATCTACTCCTGCCTCAGTTGGACTTAATTTCCACACCCACTTTTGATCTAACAATTTTTGCTAAACTGCCAAAATGCATTTGTGTACCATATATGAGGGCCGAATCCAGGCGCGGACTGACACATAAAAATATACCGGTCCAGGTAAAATGACCGGTGCCTTCGTCTGACCTTACCACGCAAAAAATGATAAGTGTCATAATGTTTATTCGTTCATTTGCATGAAGCATACAAATATTTTTGTTTTATTTCCTGAAAAAAATTACATTAGCTAGTCCAATGGGCCAGCGGCCAAACTCAAGTTATGGGGGAAAAGTCGATCAGTGTGTTGGGACCGGCGCCTTGGACCACTGGTCCAGGGTCAGTTGACCAATCTGCCCCTGGTCGAATGCATATAACTTCATAATTATTCCAAGCCCAGTTGCAAATAACACATTAGGGGCAAACTATGAACTGTCCCCCTTCTCGTCATGTTGTTAAACCCATTCTTCTCTTCTTTCAATGTACCAGGAAAGTGTCATTTGAGATGTACTATTTTATCCGAACTTAATTTGCCCTTCTCAATCGTTTTCAAATAATTGAATCTCCCAAATTGAGTGTTGGAACCAGGCTGCTCCCGCAATTGCACTGATAGAACCAGTGTACTCCCGCAACTGCACTGATAGAACCAGTGTAATGATGATTACTATTCAAATACCTGGTCATATATGTTGAATATTCAGCGTTCAAAATGGCGACCATCACACGCGTGTTTAACGTTCGAAATCTGCATGCAAACGTTTTGTGAACTACCGTTCACGGCGTAACTGTCTACTGTCGATTAGTTTTTTGTGTCAAGAAGTAAATTTCCTACAATTTTAGCTATGAAATTCTTTTGTTGATTTTGAAAAAGTCAATTTAGGCCTAATTTTCGACCATCGGCCGATACGTTCGATCGGACTAGTGGTAGGTCTTGACTTTATTTTTTCCAGTTGTATATCAGTATACATAAGGGTTGGGCTGTTCTGTGTTTGCTTTGATGATATTTCTCCATAAAGTTTCAATTATTTAAGTTAATTTGACTTATAAAGGGTGAAATTTTGCTCGATGTTGTGCCGTACATTGCATTTGAATTTCGAGCCAAATTTAAAATTGTATAACGTCCGCAATGTTTAAAGTTTTCAGGTCAAACGAGGTCAGATTTCCGACTGTCTACGGCTGTTGCCACGATGAATGTAGGAGTTGTCCCACGTGATATTAGAAACTGTCAATCTAATGAATATGCAACTTTCCGGTATTGACTGGGAGTGCTGTCATTGGTAATTTTTTGCATCCACTGGCTGTCCATTCGTTGAGGCTTAACCGGACAGTAGGATTATGCAAATTGGCATGTGGTAATATAAAATCAAATTTATCACTGTTCCCACACTCCATAGGCCTACATATAGTGTACAATTATACGATACACTGTACGTACGTATACGTACAAAGTTTCTTTCAGGAATGGTTTAAGCGTGGCACAGCATGTTTACTAAGAAACATTGAGTGAGGGAAATGCGAGTAGCAATGTCGGAAACAATAATTGCCATGAAGTGGATTCATCTTCCCGGACACATGCTTTCTTTCCGTTAGGTTGATCAAATTGAAGCAAATGGTAAAAATGAAGGAAAGTTTGTTTAAAAGTCAGATATGGTGTTGACATGGCCAGTAATATACAATAACAGTCTAGGTTTCTACAAAAAATACCGACAGCTAATTAATAACCGCCACCGAAGTGACTAGCACACGGTACATTCATTTTTTTCTTCAATTCATTTTGTTTCTTCATATACAGTTTCTTCATATTATGACCCCAACCCTGCATACATACACACACACACACCTGTATGCCATTTATGACTGAGGACCTCGACAAAAACCTTTTTTTTTTTTTAGAAAGTTCTAATAAAGACCCTACTTTAAATTACGTCAGAACCCCCCTCTAAACTTTCTGATACATTTACATGCAAATTCTCCCGAGGACCCATATTGAATGTCTTCGGTCGGTTTTCAAGTACTCGGCCTGTTTGTAAGTTCTCAGTTGATCGATGGTTCGACAGGTTCAGGTCCACAGTAGCTTAGTAATACCAACACAGACACATTCGAAAGTTCAAGATGCTGTGAGGACTTGACCAGACACCGTCACACAGATTCACACATGATGAACTAGGACCTGTTTTAGATTACGTTAAATACCCCTACCCCCGCTCCCTCCCTCCCCGCATCTCTAATGTTTCTAATGCATTTGCATGAAATTCTTCCGATGACCCGCATTTGCATCCTCGGACGGAAATGTAGTCCTCGGTTGGTCGAGCTTAAGAAGGTTCAGGTCCTCGGAGATGTATGGCGTATAAACGCACGCACACACACACACACACACCAACGGGCAGACGCAGAAATCACCACATTTTGTCCCGTTTCAAAAACGTCACCCCTAACCCTTATATGAGACCCCTTGGTAGGCCCAACCAGCCTCCCCTCCTCTTCCCTAGCTCTTTCTAATATCAAGTGGTGGCCATGTAGTGTAGGAGGTACAGGCAGTTATTTACCTATAAAGGTGTTTCAGTCGACGTCATGAGGTCACATCACTATGTTTACATTGCAAATTTGTAGGGCGCGAGCACTGTCTTAACTTAATTAGACTTACATACGTTTGCATGTTGTGATATGAAATTATTTTTGTTAGATAATTATGCCGACATCTTGCTGTGCCGTAGGTTGTTAATAATAGACGTGTGCAAGGAAATAAAAAGACGTTTTCTGGGTTTCTACTATACGACGCGACGGCTTTGAACCTACGGTTCACACTAAGATTTGCAGCAAGCATTAAAAAAGTAAGGGTCTAGGTCCGAGAAGGTTTTGGAACCCGCATCCCCTTCCTCCCCCCTCCCCTACCTCTACCCCTACCCTCCCATAACAATGTGTTTAAATTTAGCCCACCTCTAACAGTCGGAGATCTGACCTCGATATACCGCCGTTATTCCATGTTGATTAAACATTTACAGCTGACCCGGAAGTCGTTTTGCAGTAACTCTGAAGATGCAGTTTTGAGCTACCTAGAATTATCAGTCAGTTTTTAATACTGAATATTCAGATTTAGTGACGTCAAATAAAAATTATATGGCTACCTGTGGAAAGTAGAGGTGTTGAATATGTAGTGCACGTAGAGATATGGATATTCAGCACATTTTTGCGATCAAACAGGTGCATTTAACTGCAATCCCATTTCCATCGGATGCTTTAGAGGTGAGTGGCGAGTCTGCACTTTGGGTTTTGTGAATTTCTCATAGACAGCCATATATGGACTTGCATATAGTACCATGTAACGGCCGAAAGTTTAAATTATCGTTCAATTTTACTTTCCCACTTGTTGAGTGTGATGTTTCTTGTAAACTTAATATTTTTGTGGAACTTCCGGTTTGGGGCTCCTTATCGTAGCCTAACGTGTTGTAGTACCTACATCATTTTTTATCGTACCTATTAATACAGGAGCTTAGGGTCGAGAAGGTGCAATACTAACCATCATGCAATTTTATGCCAGTTGATATTTATATAGAGTCTAGTCTAACATTCGGGCTTAGTTTTTCTTCTTCCTGTTTTGTTATTCTTACAAATCACTCAGTTCTGTATTCAGTGTTTGTTCCCCAACGAATATTAGTCTAGTAGTAGTACGCTTATCATTTAGCCAGGCTGTAATGACATTAGGCCTACAACTTGCATGCTAACTCTTCTTAAGACAGATTTTACATTGGCAATTTGCCATTGGGCATATCATTACTATCAGTACCAATGAATTGTCTATAGCAGTTGTTTATCTCTTGTCCTGTACATGCAGCAAGGGGTATGCCTCAGTTTCACAAGATGTCTTTTTAAATTTACATTAGAAAAAACAAATTAACTGTTTTTAGACCTAGGCCTAATAGTAGTACTTCCCGTAGTACCGTCGAGCTGATGTCAGCCATGTTAGTATGACTGCCGTTAGTGGTGGCTGGCCGTATGGCAATCCCAATGTCAACCCGTACTGAGGGATGTGTATAATAACTACGTCAGACCTAGTACTCCCTGTGATGGCTGGCCATCCGAGGGTGCTACAAAATCCTATACCCTCCTGTACTATTTTAAGCGAATTGTTAAAAGTATAGGAAAATCTCAATTTTAAGATCTTAATGAAAACAAAACCATTCTATCTTCTTTTTCGCCCACAATGATTAGAATCAATGTTTGAAGCCCATTCATGTCTTCAAAAACTATTTTTAAGGTGATTTTAGTTATTTTTATTGAATTATTTTGGATTACTTTTCTTTACGTAAAAATTGCTGACGAGCTCTTCAAAGTACAGTCACTTCAAAACACTGTCATCGTGGCTATAATATTTTAGCAGGGGTATTATATTTTAGATTATTTGAGGAAAAAAATAAGATAATTCTTATAAAGTACAATTATATAATCTAAACATTTCTTGATGTTTTATATGTTTTCGCACACAGTTTTTTTTTTTTAGCAAAACTATTTAATAAAATTATATGAACAAAGATTTAAATGTTGTCGGTGAAAAATCAACTTGCAGTTTAGTGAAACATTTAAAAAAAAATTTGCGAACATTGAATAATTAATCACAAACGTGCGGTGAAAATGACGACCAAAATAAAAATCTCAGAGAACTTTATCCCGTTGTGGTGCTAAATAGGTCAATATTTAGGGAAAGTTTTTATTGAAAAAGTGTATTATTAATCTAAGTAATATAACTATATCCAAAAAGTAACTTATTTTTCAATCATCAATTTTATACAACTTGTGAATTTAAAAAAACAGGAATTGTACCTAATCTATAAAAACCCTCGTCAGTCAGGAAGAATCCTGGACTTTTGGTTAGTAAGAAAATACACCAAAACTTGGAGTTCGTAGTATTCATCAAGATCCATGAAGGCCGCCATTTTAACTTGTGATAACGTTATATGAATAAGATTTTTACTAAGAGAACGGTAGTAATTGTGTAATATAACGTATGATATATGTATATGGTATCAGCGATGACTGAGCCATCATGAAATCCTGTGTCAAGTGGGTTGTTCAAAAGGTCAACGGAAGTCTTTTGCTATTCTATCGCGAAGTCCACAATGAAATTGGAAAGTCTGCGGTTAAATCTAATGAATATTCATTTAATATTGGGTTTTCGTTTTAAAAATACCCCCTACGTTCTCATTAAAAATCCCCATTGACTTAACGTTATCACTACAATTAAAATGGCGGCCTCCATGGATCTTAATGAATACGAAGCTCCAAATTTTGGTGTAAATGTTTTTTATTTAAATGTTACTGTATCGGGTAACAATTTTATAAAACTCTAGATTAATGGAAACCATGAATTTTAGTTTTGAAATTGTATTAAAATGTTAATGTGTATATATGATGGGCAATGCAAAATGGAGCCCATCAGAAATTATTTTCCCTATGAAGTAGAAAGCACAGATTAAAAGTACTTGCCTGCCTTTTATTGACTTTCAGTTGCCTTTGTTTGAGACATTGTATTGTAAGGCTTACTAAGTGTTTTTAATTTTGCCATGAAGCTGCTATTTACAAGTGCTAAAGCTTTTACTTCCTTTTTTATTTATAAAGCTTTACCATACCAGTAACTGTGTACTTCTAGAGACATATAACATTTACCACTTTTGATCCCTATCTTTTACTTTTATATATCATGTGTGTGCCAAAGATCAGTATGTTTTTCATTTGCCATATCTGATGCCAGTACAAATGCCTGCCTTAATGTACAGTGTATTCATTTTCTTTGTTTAAAGAATGCATGTGTGTGATACAAATTTAGAAAGAATACAGTTTTTTAAGAACATTCATGATATTAATTTATTATTTTTACAGGTATTAAAGACTTTTCTTGCTGTTTTCTTTATATATATATAGAACAAGTTAACCATTCCAGCAAGCAGTAACTTACATGCCAATGATGACTTGTATTCTTTCCACTAATCCCTTGAGCACTTTCAAGTTTGGCTCATATATATAGTATATAATAGTTTCTGTGCAGTATGATTTTTTTCTCATGATTACTCAAACATTTTTTACTTTTTTTTATTTTCACAGGTACATATGCATCAGTACAGTGATGGATGAATGCTAAATACTAAATGTTTTTTTTTTTATATATTTTTAACCAAAAAACTATTACGAACTCTTTTTAGCAGCCATTGGTAAGTATGTCAAAAGTGAAAATGTCATGACGCCTGTCATTTCATTAACCATTGCTGGGCTTTTATTGAATGCCACTCTGCCCCCTCCTCCCTACCATTGCAGGGCTTTTATTAAATGCCACTCTGCCCCCTCCTCCCTCCCCAAGATATTGTATGATCTGCTACTGTTTTTTATTGAGTGATCACTTAGTAGCATTGAAGATAAGTGATGTCCAGTTTAAATCCTGAAAGTGAATTTACTGAAACCAGTGGCCGTCCAGATAGTGCATTCACAAATGAGTGGCATGGGTCCTGCAAGTGGCTATGGGCATGGACAAATTTAACCAGTGCTGGAGAGCAGTTAGCCTAAAAGACTATTGTTTGCCATATACATTTAGTTGGATTAGCAATGATGTCTTCATTGTTTATCATTGAATTTCGGATGATTGTGGAGAAGTTGTGAAAAGTACAAATAAGTTTGTCTCTCCAAATGTAATTGGCTGGTAAAGAAACACATGTTATTCAAGAGATAAAGATGTTACAATCAGTGTCTTTCTTTCTTACTTGTACCTTGGGAGGACATAATTGATTACTTTTCTATAGACAGGTTTCAAGTTGTTTACAAAGAGCTGTAAATTCAGAATACAACAACTTTTAAATTTTCTTGTACCTGACCTGACCTGCCCATAAATTAATTGGTCACAATAAAGTGAGTTGGTGTGTACAATAGCCACATGAATGCTATTTTTTTTAAAGTTATTTTGTAATGCAGCTGTGTAAAAAAAAAAAAAAAAGCTGTGTAAAACTGTAGTATGTTTGAAGTGTTGGTAGCGACTAACAGCATAATATTTTTGCTCTTCATGTTTGTACCTTTTAAACTGTACAGTTTATTTTTTGACATATATTAGCTATGTACAGTTTTACAATTATAAATGTACATATGAACAGTAAAGAATGAAAAAATTTGTCTATTTTTCTAAGAAGTACCATGATTTATCACTTGTGAGCTTCCTGTGCAAAGTAGTCATAGTACAAAGTTTTGCCTTGTTTGTATCTGTCTGGTTTTCTATTTGTGTAAGGTGGAAAGTGCATTATATTGTATGTATTAAAGACTGGGTGACATATATTAAAGCCGGTTTGGGTTACATATATTGTTTTATTAAAGACTGTCTGGGTGACATATACTGTATATATTTAAGACTTTCTGGGTGACATATTGTATTTATTAAAGACTGGGTGACATATTGTATATATCTAAGGCTGTTTGGGTGACATTGGTTTTATTAAAGACTGTCTGGGTGACACACTGTATATTGTCTGGGTGACATATACTGTATATATCTAAGGCTGTCTGTGTGATACGAGGAAGTGCCATTCATTTTAATTTTATAGAAGTGTCAGATTTTTTAAATTTATAACAAATAATATTAAAGAAACTTACAGTAATACACACTTGATGTGGAGTTTTTTTGCCAGCTGTTTATATTTATATTGTGTATTGATAGACTTACATAAGCACTACCCTTTATTCAGATTAACTTGATAAAGATGTATTTTTATTGGTTCTTATTTTGTTGCATTTGAAGATAACAAGAGTTATTATCGTTTAATCTGTCTCCATTGTGTCTTATTTATTACTTTTCTTAAATTAAAGTATTCCAAAGGTGGATGTAAGGATGGTCAATCAAGGTCATTAAGTCATTGAAGGTATTGGTGTGCTAATTTTACTTCTGTATTGTTTGAATCAATTTCCAGTGCACCCATTGTGGTTAACCTCATCCTGAATTCACCTTTGAAGTATTTTGAGTTTTTTCTGTAGCTGTTTTAGCATTGTGTTGGCAACCTTGTTTAAGCTATAAACTGACTGGAGAAAAAAAAAGATAATTCTTTTGGGACTAATTAAACTGATTTAAAACTTCTTTTTGAAGATATCATCCTCATTTAGCCCAAAGATTCAGGGTCAAGCCTGAACCAAGTCACACCACAGACTAGAAAATGATACCTGGTGCTTCATTGTCTTGTGGTGGGCATCCCAAGGAAAGTGGGTGTATATGCAAAGGTTTATGGGGAGAATGTATTTGTTCTATGTGAAGTATTGCCAAGTAATATTTCCTTTCCTTTGTTTCGCCTATTTCCCAACATTGCAACAAGGATCTTCCCCTCTCAACCTCTCAAAAGGACTGGGAATGGCTGAAACGCCCACCTTTTTCCTTGTAATTTCTGGACCTTGACATCACAGTTCAAACCCTTCTCACAATTGTCCCCCTCACCTTTCCCCTCACCCTTCCCCCTCCCCATCACCCCTCCCCATCACCCCCCCCCCATCCTTCATCACCCCTTCCCCTCCCCATCACCGCCACACTCATTTTTTTAAGACTGACTGTGTCATTTGCTCCTGATGTTATCCATTCGTTACTATTATGCAAGAGGAAAAGATAATGTATCCCGCGGACCAAGTACTGAAGGACAACACCATGGATTACTTTGACGTTACATTTTGTGTTATATGAACAAATACCGAACACAGTGGAGGAAATGAATGGGAGATGAGAAGCAATATCTACTCCCTGCCTCAGTTGGACTTAATTTCCACACCCACTTTTGATCTAACAATTTTTGCTAAACTGCCAAAATGCATTTGTGTACCATATATGAGGGTCGAATCCAGGCGCGGACTGACACATAAAAATATACCGGTCCAGGTAAAATGACCGGTGCCTTCGTCTGACCTTACCACGCAAAAAATGATAAGTGTCATAATGTTTATTCGTTCATTTGCATGAAGCATACAAATATTTTTGTTTTATTTCCTGAAAAAAATTAAATTAGCTAGTTCAATGGACCAGCGGCCAAACTCAAGTTATGGGGGAAAAGTTGATCAGCGTGTTGGGACCGGCGCCTTGGACCACTGGTCCAGGGTCAGTTGACCAATCTGCCACTGGTCGAATCCATAACTTCATAATTATTGCAAGCCCAGTTGCAAATAACACATTAGGGGCAAACTATGAACTGTCCCCCTTCTCGTCATGTTGTTAAACCCATTCTTCTCTTCTTTCATTTACTATCTCATCCAATTTTTTTTAACCCCACCGACTGAACCCCCATATAATCTCCAACCCAAATTTACCCAACCTTTATTATGTCTTTTTTATTTTATTTAAAAGCTTAGCTTATTTGTAAAGTGTTCACCATACTGCTAAAATGTACCAGGAAAGTGTCATTTGAGATGTACTGTTTTACCCGAACTTACTTTGCCCTTATCAATCGTTTTCAAATAATTGAATCTCCCAAATTGAGTGTTGGAACCAGGCTGCTCCCGCAATTGCACTGATAGAACCAGTGTACTCCCGCAACTGCACTGATAGAACCAGTGTAATGATGATTAATATTCAAATTTCTGGTCATATATGTTGAATATTCAGCGTTCAAAATGGCGACCATCACACGCGTGTTTAACTTTCGAAATCTGCATGCAAACGTTTTGTGAACTACCGTTTACAGCGTAACTGTCTAGTGTTGATTAGTTTTTTGTGTCAAGAAGTAAATTTCCTACAATTTTAGCTATGAAATTCTTTTGTTGATTTTGGAAAAGTCAATTTAGGCCTAATTTTCGACCATCGGCCGATATGTTCGATCGGACTAGTGGTAGGTCTTGACCTGATTTTTTCCAGTTGTTTATCAGTATACATAAGGGTTAGGCTGTTCTGTGTTTGCTTTGATGATACTTCTCCATAAAGTTTCAATCATTTAAGTTAATTTGACTTATAAAGGGTGAAATTTTGCTCAAAGTTGTGCCGTACATTGCATTTGAATTTCGAGCCAAATTCAAAATTGTATGACGTCCGCAATGTTTAAAGTTTTCAGGTCAAACGAGGTCAGATTTCCGACTGCTAAGGGCAGCAAAAAACATATAAAAAAAGCAAAGTTTTCCCAAATTGTTAACATTTTCCACGAAAAAGTGTGTACGTGTGTGTGGGCGCGTCTTTGTGGGGGAGGTCTCCCCCCACCCCTTACCCTATTTCCTTTGTTATGGTATTCGTATACCTGGTAAATAATACTAAACTTAAGGGAAATATGAAGTAAAATCGGAAGCGAGTAAAGAAAGTGCAATCAGTAAAATGTGCTGCACTCGTAGTTAGGTTATCATGCAGTATGTTTATTGTACGTGTGATATGACAGCTGTGTGAAGACGCGCGAAACGCAACAACACTTGTCCTGCAAATTGTCTGCCAGTTGAGTTAGTCACGTGATGAAATCCCTTTATACAGCTAAGTGACTACAGTATCTCATCCTCACATATATGTATAGGTGGGTGATGCATATTAATAAGGTGATCACTTTGATTCCTTATTTGCAATGACGAAAAGCGAAAATACGGCATCAGTTTTCATTAAAGGTCGGCAACTAATTAAGGCTGATTCTCTACTCCCCTCCCGCCTCCCCCCCCCCCCTACTCCTCCCTGGTTCAAACGACACTGACCTGCTTACAAATATTCGTAACAACTCCAGCCTACTTAAATCTAAAAGCCACTCACACATACAGGCTTACACATACCCCAAAATATACGTTGAGCTACTACATCATTGCTGTTCTAGTTTTTACATCATTATATTGAACTTCAGTATAGAAACAAACATTCGCACAGCGAAACTAGGGACATGTTATCTAAATAATATACCCCTGGTGAAACATTAGGGTGTTAATGTAAATCAAGAATAGCTAAATGATTTGTTTAGCATAGCAGTTGTACTGCTAGGCCAATGCTTGAAAATCGGTATTATTATGCATTCGGTTTTTTCCAGTAAGTGTAGGTGAGAAAGCTGCATGCATCATTAGACAAGTATACCCCCAACAACTTTTCCATCCAGCTTATAAGTCATCTTGTAACATATCGTAATTCGAAAAAAATATTAAATTCAACTTATATATACTTACCTTTGATTTGTTTTTGAACTTGCTCAACCTTCACACCGGCAGAATGCAATCCAATCTTCTGAAGCGCTTCACGTAAGGGATTAAGCTTAGTTTTGCTTAACAAATCTGCTTTCTCCAATTTTTCAAGCAGTTGTTCAGGTGTAGCAATTTCAACGTTCCTATTCAGATCGAAAAAGCAAAGTACAATTTTGTGTACCTCATCCTCTCTAAGGTACCCTTGCAAATAAATTTTGAGATCCGTATACAAACAATTTTCAAACATGTCTTTGCTGAACTTAACGTTATTGGTGAGTTTGCTCGCCATCTTGAAAATAGTTTCTTGAATTTATAGACCTGGCAATATATTTACTAATCAACGAAGCAAATGTAATCGCTTTTTATTTCCTTTCATTAAACTGGTAAAATCCCTAGTTTGGGGTAGTTCGTCCAAAGGTTCCAAGTCTTCGATATTTATTAACTTTGTTGATTTGGTGCAATGATTTGCTGAAAGGCATCAGCTTTGTTTGCTGAACAGATAATCAAAGTGTAGACTTGATTGAACTTACTCTTTTTTTAAAGCATAAGTTCATATTTGATTTTGTAATCACCTAAAGGATACTATCATCATACCAATAAACTACAATTGACTTATGAGCGCATCAATGTGTATGAATTGGAATGCAAAGTCTAAGTATATGACAATTGAAATGCATGTTCAAATTATTTGCGAAACAGTCGAAGTTCAGAACTATAATGACGCATCTTATTTATGTTTGCGTTGTCCTTACTGTGTTAGAGGTTAATGTTATTCCCAAGCAATGTTTTATCAAGATCATAAAGAATCATGAAGTTTGTTGCATTGTTGAGAAAACGGCATGTACATATTTTTGTATTTTAAGAGTTCACAAAGACTCTTTCATAAATTTTCTTTTTCACGAATAATTCAGTACATCTGTCCAATGCGCAAACGGCCGCTCTGTGTCTAATGCTTCCAGCGAGTCGACTTTCAATCCTTCATCATAGAAAACTTGCAGGACGTATATCTTCAACAATGTTTGAGGACAATGGTTACCCACTTCTAAGTTTACGTCGAGCTTGTACATGATGCCAGGCATCAAACTACGCACGAAACGTACATTATGTATACAGTATATATACATGCAAAATGTCCTGCAAATTAAAATCCACGAGGTCGACTCTCTTAAAGCATTCGAAGCAGAGCGTCCATTTTGCGCATTTACGCTGCTTCGTCTGACCCGTATCTACGGACTCCAAGCCAAAAATCTTGCACTCAGTTGCACTCGAATAAAGCTGGCACGCAGACGATAGGCCTACGTGAAATTGTCCAATCAATGACCAAGAAAAGGTAAACAAGCAAAAAGCGCAAAACAAAATACGCGCTTTGTTTGCCTCCACAGATTGGCATATTTCATATAAAATTGAACATCTATAAAATGAAAAACATTTATTGTTGGTTTGTGGTTTAATTGAAAAGTGTTTTTTTTTTGGATTTTCTATTTCATTTCGATTACTAAAGTGTCTCTGTGACTGTCTACTTTTCGCATTGTCAATAAACATATATCGTGTAGGCCTCCAGTGGGCATTACATAAAAATGTAGGTATCCGAGATTCCTCTGACAGTGGGTTGGACGTCCATTTTATTATTTCTTTCTTTTTTGCGTATTTTGATATTTTGTAAGTTATTAGGCCCTATCACACAGTCCAAGTCCTTTAGGGGACTCAGCATTCACTTGCTGTATAATGGCTGAGTGTACAGAAATTTGAGGTCGACATCGACCTGAGATGAGAGTCATTTTTCGTAGCAATTTTGTTTCACATTTTCTCCTTTTCACATGGAAATTGTATGAATGTCTGCTTTGAGAAGTTCCCTTCCTATAAATCTACTATTATGATAATTTGCCACCAATCCACATTAAGTCATCAGAGAAGTTTTCATAAATGATCATATGCGCAGTTTGTCAAAACACGTCAACAACGGTGTGTGACAATAGCCAATCAGGAAGAAGAAAAAATGATATAGCCTATACAGTGACTTTCAATGTTATGTACTGTATATTAGCTGTTAAATATAAAATATGAAAGTGATGTAAAATGTATTTATTAACTTGTGAGTCTATTGCGAGTTACCGTACTTTCCGTTATTTAATAGTCCAGGCTCCTGGTCCTAAAGTTTGATTTTACTGTACACAGTATGCTCCCCTCAATGCTTGAACTTTTGAATTAGCGTACGCCTGGGTGTTCAAAACTGGATGGTGGAATTTTGAATAAACCCTGCGAAAGTGTCACTTTTTAGCAAAATCCAAGACGGCTGCAAAAAAAAGTAGAAATCATTAAAAAAAGTCCAAGAAAATTTCCCATAGCTTTTAGCCTAAATAATGAAAATGATTTATATTTGACTGTTAATCTGTGGAATTGAAAACCGGTATCATGCAATGCTGTGCAGGCTTAAATTTGCTGTTTTGGGGTGAAATGCTGACTTTCGGTTATAATTTTAGAGAGGACTTTAATTTTTGTACATTGTCCTAATTTTGTGATGAAAAGCCATATTGTTGATCAAAAATTGAATAAATTTACCAAAAATATGACTTTTCACCCCCAAATTAGGAGAGTGTACAAAAATGAAATATTTTTCGAAATTGGTGTATCAGGTTGAAACACCAACAAAATTTAACACATATTGTTTAGTTATTAAGTTGTAGGCTTGGAGTTATGGGCGAAAATTTTGTATTCAGCTTTCTTTTTGCTTATTTAAAGGATTTGACAGCCATTCTAGATTTTCCCATCATAGGCCCCTATGATTAAGAATTAATACCGCGCATGAATATTAAAGCAAGGTATATACCAAATGAATATCGTTGAGAAGCATGTAAAGATTGATTTTTCAACAGCTCAATACCTTTAAGAAACTCAATGATTAATTTGATCAGTATTTAATTCACAATAAAGGTAAGAAATACAATTCATTCTGTATCATCAAATCATTTTACGTATTGAGCCTAGTCATTGGGCACTTGTCTTTAATATAATGAAAAAAATGTCATTTATGGTAATACTAAGCTTATGTGACATTTTGTAGCTAATGCATTAGCTCATCATTTCTTTTGCAACTGCTTCCATGATCGACAATGGCAATGGTAGGTGTTAAATATATTTCGTGATACATGAAGAGCAAATTAACATTCCGTACATCATGTAATCATTTATGCTGGAAGTTTGACACGAACACAATTTTTGATTGGGGTTAGGGATTAAAGAAGAGAGGAGTTGAAATTGAATGATGAGTGGTGAAGATGAATAATTAAAGTAGTCAGAAGGTATTCCCAGTAACCAAAATAATGTTTTTAAAACATGAACACATTGTTTCAAAATTGTGAAAATGTTTTTATAATATCATTTTGTTGTGTCATAAAAATAAAATAAAAATTATTTTTTGATGGAATTTCCTACACTCATGGAAACTTTGCTAATTTCCCAGAGCAGTTTTGTTATTTGGGGAGACTTTATGATGTGGATGCAAAACATTATGATGCTTATAAGTTTCTGGCTTTAATTGATGGTTGTGATCTTATTCAACATGTAAATGTTGGTACACACAGTAGGGGACACACCTTTGCAATTATGTTCTAGATTTTACTGTTGATCACACACTTTCTTCAGATCACAGTTTGATAAAGTTTAACACTGATTTGTCACGTCCCTCTGTTTATATACTTGAAGTAAGAACCAAGAAGACCAGGTACATAAATTAGAACGATCTGATTGCATTAACTCGAAACGTAAGTGTGCTTGAAAATTACTCCGACTCTACTATTGATGTCCTTGCTGAACAATTTCGGATAGGTTATGGATAAGTTGGCACCTATCAAGACCAGTCATACATCATACATGCATAAGCCGTATGCACCCTGGTATAACAATGACCTCAGAAGGGAAAAATAAAATGTGAGGAAATTAGAACGAAAATGATTTGCACATCCTTTAGAAGTAAATAAGTTAATGTTTTATGCTACCCGTTCTGAATATTACCATCATAATAATGAGACAAAGATTGCATTTCAGAGAAATCGTATTAAGGAGTCTAAACAGCGGCAGTTGCTTTCAGTTATTGATGACATCACTGGCACCAAGGATACTTCTAGGGTTCTTCTTTTTCATGATGATGCATTTTTAATTGCTCAAGTTTTCCGACTTCTTTAGTACCAAATATCGTTTTCCCACATTAGTCATACCGAGGCGCCCACGAGACAAATGCTACAGTTTTCTTTAGCAGATTTTACTTTAGCAACTAAAGGGAGCCTTACTGAAGTGACTCAATTAATAAAAAACAAGTTTTAGTTATTAGATCACAAGCCGACCACATTATCAAAATGTTGTCTTCCTAATCTGATTAAGTTTATTTTTGATATTGTAAATCTGACACATATTATAAGAAAGCTTCCTTATATGTATTAGAAGGCTATTGTTCGGCATTTGCTTAAGAAAACGGGTCTTGACGTGAATGTTCTTTCCAGTTACCGACCGGTATCTAATCTAATACATCTAACACAAAGGTCTTAAAAGGTTCACTTTCATTCAAGTAGATAGGTATCGTACAGAGTTGTCTTTTTTACATTGTACACAGGTAAATTTAGAGGATATTATGTGTCGTCATGGTCTTGATTTTATGCTTTTTGCGGATGACACTCAATCATATTTTTCCTGTGATACTGTTACTGATGGTGCCTTGAGTGTTAAGGGTTTTGTTGACAACATTAGGCAATGAATGATCCATAATAGATTAGTACTGAATGATATTAAAACCGAAGTACTTTATTTGCAATCTCGATTTAGGAAAAAAGCTCCTTTAAATCAATTGCGTGTTGGCGTCACTCTAGTAAAACCCAACCCTGTTGTGCGTAATCTTGGAGTATCGTTTGATGACATGACCTCCATGTCTCTCATGTCTGTAAAACTGCCTCTTACTCCTTTTATAGCATTGGTAGAATTCGTCGATATCAGCTAGCATCGATAGCAGTTTAGACTGCTCTTGTGCTGAAAAACTAATTCATGCCTTTGTTACCTCACACCTTAATTACTGTAACAGTTTACTGTATGGCAATGATGATTAACTCATCTTGCGAATGCAGCGTATTCAGTATGCCGCTACTTGTTTGGTTACTTGCACTAGGAAACATGATACCATTACACCTGTTCTCAGAGAAGTTCATTGGCTTCCAGTCAGAGCACGTATTTAGTTTAAAGTTTCAATACTTGTGTATAAACTCCTAAATGGCAAGGCCCCTTTGTTTTTTTCTGACATAAATTTTCGGGAGGGAACTATATCTCCTAGGGGATCAAGTTATTTCACACGTCAGCTAAAATACCACTCAGAAGTTACGCCTTATCCAAGGCAGTTTTATTTATTTTTAATCGTTCTCGTTCCTACAGTTCTTTGCTACTTGTAAGTGGAATTCATTGCCGGCTGAGATTCGCTCACCACACTTGTTATATTTATTTCAAGGTCAGTTGTTGTCTCTAATATACGAGCTAAATATAATTTAATTCGTGTATTTTGATTGGTCGAAATACGATGGTCCAAATATATA
>JAIGNY010002301.1:0-16611 GCA_020152595.1 Chiridota heheva | reverse complement strand
CAATTACCCATCGGAAGAATAGGTAAAAGACTTCTTTTGAAAATTGCTGCTTCGAAAATTATTGGGGGCATGCATTCTCCTACCACGGCCCTCGATGTCAGGTGCCTCTGGTAAAATGACATGCTTTAATTGTGTCAAATAAATACTAAATGTATGTGACAGCCTCAATGTATTATGTAGTATTTATGAGTGAGTGGATTTCTATTTGTTTTCAAGCTTCAAGAATGACCTAGAATAATTTCAAATATAAGTTTTAAAAGGGCGGATCGGTTCTCCGCCCTCAACTTTCAAGGGCACCTCCTGACCCCGTTCGCACAATTTCAAAAGGGCACCTTCTGCCCCTTACTCCAGGGCCAGGGGCAGTGCCACTCCCCGTTCCACTGCGTATGGGAGCTAGTAATATCGTTTGAATATGTGAAAATGTTTTTCAAGTATGCCAAAAATTAAACCTGAACAGCTATATGATGCAAAATGTATTAAGAATGTTTGCTTTTCAGTGAAATAGAAATCATAAACAGATATACCAACAGCAAAATACTTTTGTATAAAATCAAGATGGACTTTACATCCTTGCAAATATACATGATTTTAACTTATTTCACAATTAACCAATAATAGCTTCCCACATATACACTTCCAAGTGGCAATCGTCATAACAAATATAACTAAAACAAGGAAGACAGTAAGATGGACTTACTTGACCCCTGAACTAATCCTTTTAAGATACCCATAATAAGATAGCGTTGATTTTAAGCATCATCTGCACGCCAAACAAAAGAATCCTTGTGAGATAGTTACTCCTGCTGATTTTGAAGGTGTTTTTTTTTTTTTTTTTTTTGTAACAGTGAGTTATTTACACTTTGGTGATTTTATAACCAGCCTCAATCGCATTATATGGTTTAAATAGCCTATTGAGGTTATTTGAGCTATTCTTGAGCTTTTAAAACATTTTAAACCCAAGTTCTAACCCAAACGAGCTATCAACTACAAGTGCTATACCGCAATTTGACTACACATTGGGAGAAATCCCAAACGGGATATCATATCAAGCTCGATTAGCATTATTTGCCAGTAGGTATTTTAACGCTACAGCCAATAAAAACATGGTTTTCTTTCAATCGGAGATATTCGGTAGTATTTCCCGAGCCGATGTTATTATATATGCTAAATTCATTCGGATTTCGTCATTGCTTAAGCCTGAGCCCAAATGTTGAGCTAAAAATGGTAGGAGAGAAGCCAGTCTTTTACTCGTGTTGTTGAGGTCAACTATAGGTAATAAAGTATCAATCTTTTATGTTTGTTATTACAAAATTCAACAACTGCTGGTTAAACAGTGGTGTGTTTACCTTATAGCGTGATGTTTCCCTACAGATACAATTCTAAATAACTTTTGATAATAATATGTTGCCAAAGTCCGCAAATTACAGTTACCGCCGGGTCCTTTAATTTTCTGGGCAAGGCTTCGGAGCTTAAAGTTATTTGGTGTACCTTTTCCAAACTAGTGAAATCCATCACCCATTACGCCCCACCCAGGGTCTCGATCCCTCATTATATCATACACCAAATTGCAAGGTCATCCTCAAAGACCTTTAGAAGACGAAGAATAATAAGGTACGCTAGTTTTTGGCTTAAATTACAGGTCAAGGAAGTATGTTGTACTTCCTTGAACAGATCAAGAGAAAATGCAAAACGAAATAGTAAGCTTTGTCATTTGAGTCTAAAACTAAAATTCCGACTTTTTCATGGACATTCTGGAAATATTGTATTAATCCTTTGAGGCACCAATATGCTTTAATATCTTAGTTGTTGTTTTCAATTATGAAAAATATAAATATAAATACTGCCACCATTAATGTTGGGACTTGTAACTTACTAAGTGACCTTGCAGTTCGTGTCACCGTGTACTTTGAACGATTGTTAATTGTTTTGCATCGATACATACCCACCAATGTCAACATGAAATGCAAATACTGCTGATGTACTTCCTCTTATTCAACAAATATAATACACTTAACCTGATACTGTGTTGAACTGTGTCGAAACCAAAACTGTGTCAGTTATCCATCATAATTTACATGGCTATTTAAGACTTTAGCAATGGCGTTTGAAAGTGAGCATGGGCATGCATTCTGAACAAGCCAATCTCTGGACTACTCAGGCTGGAAAGCGTTTGCATGGGACCTTTGCTACTAACATAAAAGTGCTCCACACCCTTCTCAAGCCTTAGGCTTAACAATTTGGAGTTCCCGTGAGCCATATTACTTATAAAGATGGTAATGCCATGGCATGATTTCCGGATAAGGGGGGGTGGGGGGGGGGTGAGGGGGGGGGGTAGTCAGCACTACGGTACACTGTTAAATTTAGGGACCGCGGAGACGGGAGGGGATGCTTTTTTCCTGTTTGGGAGCTAAAGGAAATTATTAACATAAAACTGAAACAATTGATGAAATCATATGAAAGCAGTGGCCAAATATTTATCAATATTAGCAACAAATTTCGCGAAAATTGACAAAGTTTTCCTCAAAATTGAAAAAAATTGCCTACAAATGAACAAAATTTCCCAAAATTGCCAAAAATAAACGAAATTTTCCTAATATTGACAAATAGTTCACCGAAATGTTAAGGAAAGTGCCATAGGAAATTTTCCTCAATTCAAAGAAAATTTCCTGAAAATAAATGATGAAAGGTAAAACAGAAGAAAAATTTGGTATAATTATTTGACTTTTTGGTCAAAATTGTCCACAAATTTCCCAAAATTGACAAATATATTCTCAAAATCCAAAAAAATTGTCTTAAAAATGAAGAAAATTTCCCGAAATTGAAGAAAATGGCCTAAAAATGAACGAAAATTCCCAATAATTGAAAAAATGGCCCAAAAATGAAGGAAACTACCCAAAAATTGATTGAAATTGCCCCAAAATGAACAAAATTGCATGGACCGCGGAGTAGAGTGTCCGGATGCACGTGCCCCCACACTTTTTCTCAAGTCATAAGAAGGATAACCTGCAATTTTGTAACAACTGTTGCAAAAGATATGAACAACGGATCATGTCCACTAAAAACTGATATTTAGAAAAAATCACATAAAATATCCCACTGTCCCAATTGATCAGGGCGTGATTATTTCTAAAAGAAGTGTGAAGGCCACAAGAACTGAAAACGTGAATAATGTTGGCAAAATATTTGGTTAAATTACTTCAACGTCGTTTAAAACTCTAAACTAACAAAGACACCCCCTCCCCCCTCCCGCTCCATAATTTTATTGGGGCAAGTACCATTTTGGCCACCCATAAATGAAGGTCCAACGAATTGATTGTGAAGAGTCAGATTCCATGCATAGATATTTATCCGTCTTCCAAAATCTTCAATTTTCGGGAAATCTTTCATTCATGTCAATTTTCGAAAAATTTCCTTCATTTTCATGGAATTTGCTTCAATTTTGTAAAATTTCATCCATTTTCGTGAGACACGCTTCACTTTTTTGTGAAATTTCCTTCATTTTGGGAACAAACCTCCACCCCCTCCCTTTACAATGATAGGTTTTGGACCATGATAAGAAATTCATAATTTTTTTTTTTTTTTTTTTTTTTTTTGGGGGGAACAAAAATAAAATCTGGCCTCCCAATGTCAAATATCTTCCTACGCCGCTGACGTAGTCACATGTATTTGTTTTTCATGTTTCATAACAACTGAACAATATAGACATTTGTATAGCAATATCACGTCTTAACTATCTTCTTCTTCTGTTTTTGATGGGGTGGCTGAGGGGTTACGTTAGGGAGGAACCGAAGAGATTAATTATTTACCAATTCACTCATTTTGCATTTCCGTCTTTCAGATAAGTTGTTTCAAACGTGCGTGCCCCTCCACTTGAAATATTGCTCCGCGGCCCATGAATTGTCCTACAATTGCCGATAAATTCTGAGGAAAGTGCCCAAGATTTCCCAAAAATTCCTGTTTTCCTGAATATAATGATGCTTTTTATTTTCGACATTTACTTCTTCAGCCCCCCCCCCACACACACACACACCACCACCACCACCATCACTTAAATAATTGCTCCGCGGTCCCTGAAATTAAAGTATTCTTTCTTTGGGTTTTTTATTTTAAAATGGAAATACACTTTACAAGTTTCTTTATGCCTTGAACTCCAAAGACATAAGACATATTGATGTTATTCCAATACAAAAAACTTCCCTCCTTTTGCCGTTATAGGGGAGGAAGTTTTATTGTTGAAATGCTGCTCTTGATATTTCTTAACTTCGAAATGAATATACGTTAAACGCGAAATATAGCATCAATTTCGATGTTCAAAGATTGAATCTTCTAACAATTTGTCCAAATAAAACAAATTTTACATATTTCACACCTTTAGAGGGCAAATTTTGTTAAAACGCGAAGTGGAATAGTTTGGAATTAAACTGGAAATTGTAAACCGCCACATGCGGTTACTGATATGCCACAAGCACAGCAAATCAGGTTGGAGTTCTGTTCAAGAGGCGAGTTCTGGAATGCTGGATTTGACACAATATTAAGCAAAATTCTGCAATAAAAATCACGTGAAACGCAGGGCTTCCGAGGGTGTCGCCAGCTAGAACCTTGCTAGGGCTTCGCCCTTAGGTAATTTCCTTAACGGTGCCAACTAAACGGTGCATTCCACTTTAAATCTATGTGCCCAACGTTTTATTTTATTCTAAAATGTCCTTGCCCCCAGTGAAACATGACCATCCACGCCACTGGTTAAGGCAGATGCCATGGGCCACAAACATCTATACCTTTTCAAAAAATTTCACTTCCATTAACCATTTATATGTGAGGCTCGTATTGCATCATTAGAAATCGTCATGAATATCGGCTGATCGGCCTCCATATCCAACAAAAATCCTAGATCAAGGGTATGTATGTTGGGGGCATCTTCCTGACTGTTCATAGCGTTTTCGAAACTCGGGCATACAATGTTGTATATGCAAGTTCCTACTTGTTTTCACCTTGGTATTTGCTTTATGAAAATCATTTGTTTTACTAAATGTCTGTCATAAATCTTTAAAAGATTGCACCAAAATACTGATCAAAATTTGTGGAGTCTTTACCATACCCCATTCAAATTCTTGTAGGACTAGACTTTCCCATATTTTTTTATGTCTGAAATGTCGGAAGAATTGAAAGAATTATGGTTTAGTACGACGTAAACCTGTAAACAAGCAAATGAAAGGTCAACATAATTTCTTCTTTTAAAGTAGATATCAAATTCCCACAGGCGCAGGGTTTTTCCCGATAACTACCTGAATGGTGTTAATAGTCCCTGTAACAATTTTGTCCCGCAACACAATGAAGATCCTAATTTGCCTCGGTACCGTACTGATAATGGGACTTTCCCTATTTCTGATTTTGTAGAAACTGTACCTGTCATGTTTATATGAATTTATCGAAAAATGTCAGAGAGACCCCTCTTACATTCTGCGAGAGGTTTCTCTTGCATTCTGTGATAAATTCATACAAACATGGCGAGTAAAATTTCTACAAAATCAGAAATAAGGAAAGTTCCATTATCAGATTCGCAGTTTGTGGTAAGCCAGGTTTTGATTTTCCTTTTTATCTTAAGTGTGGGCAACCTGCAATAAGAAGGAACGTAAATATGCTAAACTATCCCACCCCACCCTTTTGCTTCTTTATATGCTGTTATGAGCAGATGAATATCAAGTGTCAAAATAATGACATTTCATGAAAGTGTGTTATTGCCAACCAAGATTCATGTCATGTATCAGGGAACGCTTAATTGACTCGACGGGGGACGTAGCTTTTCCTATCGGTAGGATATGCCCCGACAGTGGCCCCTAGGGTTATATACAGTGACGTGATGTTCACATTTCTCTGGGAATGGGGTTTGGCATTTTGAAGTCCCCCCCTAAAATTGCTCAGAAGTAAACCTTTGGACATAGGCCTAAATTGGCATGCACCAGAGGCGTAATCAGGAGAAACGCCCCACCCCCCGTGAGAGTATTTCACCTTCTTTCTAATGGATTGGAGGTAAATTGAGCAATCTAAGAAATGGAAATATCAAAATAAAAGTTGAAGAAAATAACCCAAAAATGAATACGGCTGGCAACGGCCTTGCCCAGAAGAAATTGTCCCGAAAGGAGAAGTGAACTTTTACGAAAATTGAAAAAGTTTACCCAAACATTGAAGAAATTTCCCAAAAATTATGTAAATTTTTAGAAAATGATGATGAAAAAATCGTCACGAGAATGAAGGAATTTTTTTTGAAAATTGAAGGAATTGTTCCAAATATTGAAGGAGATTTATCGATTTAATTAGGTGACGGAGCCGATATAACATATATATTTGGCCCAAGGCATGTGTATTGATACAAAACATTTACCGTATACTTTATTGCGTATACGCTATGCGTGGGATCCAGAGAAGGACCCTGTTGGGGTCCAAGAGGCTTCAGGCAAACCATAATTTCTCGTAAATTACTAGAAAGTAGCAAAAAATTGCTTAAAATTATGTCAAATGGTCCCCATTTGGAAAATGTGGTAAAAATGAATACAAGTTTGGTAAAATTTTGGTGAAATATGACATTTTCCGTAAATTGAGGAAAATTTCCCGAAAATTTAAGAAATATTTTCGAAAAGGAAGAAAAATTCCCGAAAAATGAAGAACATTTCTCTAAAAAAGAAGAAATTTTAAGAAATGTTCCGGGAATGAAGAAAATTTCCTCCAAATTGAAGAAAGGTTCAACAACAGTTTGTTTGTCGCGAAACGGTCGTTTTGAATATTCAAGTATTTGTACAAATAGCTACATTGATCTTTTAGATTCATAGAGTAACATTATACTACTTTAAAAATAACAATTTATATAGCATAAGCCGCACTACTTTGGATTACAGGAGACAAAAAATGGTGATTATTTTCGTGTGAGTTTGTAACAGTTTCCACCACTTTTAGTTGTCATATTTGATTTTGTGAATTCGCTTTTTACATTAACAGTGTCGCCCATAAGATCCATCCGTGTAATACTTTTAAGACCAAGGAATCTTGGACGAGAAAATGCCAAGGAAGAAAATGTAAGGCTTGAAACTACAGAAGGCCAAATTAAAATAAAATGTATAAAAAAAAAGTACTCTCTTCGACGACACAACGGAAATATGAGTCATATCAATGTAAGAACTAATCGGAAACGCATGGACATGACATGGTGGGAGCTAATGATAAGAAATGGCGCTTTTAATGACCAAACATCCATTTTCTTACAACATAAACACATTTTGTAACACAAGTAAAACAACCTCTATAGCCAGGGGAGTAAATAATGCTGTGAAAACAAAACAAAATCCACGAAGAGCACTTCTTGTTCGCGTTGTTCCCATGCCCTGCATGAGGTCAGCATTTGAAAGGAAGGCGAAATTGCATCCGTTGAGCAGGCAGTTTTGGTCATGATTCAACAAATTATTCATCAGTATTTTTCTTTTGCATTCGTTTCAATTTTTTGATGACTGGAATTTACTGTTCTTTAAAGTTTGTATTATTTTTAAGGACCTACATGTTAAACATTCAATTTCAATTATAGTTTTATTACTAAAATATGATTTATAAGAAAAAGATTTCACTTTAGGAAACATAATTGAATGAACATCCACCAACAGAGGCTTAGGAAGAGGCACCAACCAATGAAGTAACAACGCCCAAATTGTACTGGGAAATTATATTTCCATCAAAATGTTGCTGCCTATCGAGAAATCTCCTCCAGATTTACCGTCTGCAAAGTACATTTCGTTTCAGTGCTATCATTTCCAAATTTTATTTCGTTCATAACCTTGAAAGGAAATTAAATTTTACTTATGTCTACCTATACATGATCCCCTTTATATCATAAACCGATGCTTCAAGATCAAAGTCAAATATTAAATTAAGAAGAATGAGTATAGTACCTTAACAGCAGCTGTTTTCTTCAAAACAGATCAATTAAACTATTAATAAACAAACTGAAATAGATAGTAATATTTAACATGTCATTGGTGTCTAAAATTCTAACTTTAAACGGTTTTCAAATATATTTTGGATATATTGATATAATACCTGAGCAGTGGCAAATAGCTCAATAGGCTTAAGTCGAGTGCCCGGGGTCTGAGTGCCCGCCAAAAACGTGTACAAAATTAAATGCGTACACTAAAAATCAGTTTGAAAAAGAGAAGTAAAAATAATCATAGCGAAACGAAATTCAAAATTGCACGGTAGACCATGATTCAAAACGTGCAGAAAGAGTAAGTGAACTTTAATGGTTATCACAGCATGGAATCAGTAAAAGTCATAAGAAGTCATACTTCACGAAAATTTGTATAGTATATTTACAGACTCAGCCTAAGGCCCATAAAAGCTTAAAGGAATATTCCCATGGATTTTCATTTTTTCATGTATGATAGAGAAATTTTGTAGAAACAAAGTGGTGAAAAAACTATGTTGATATCTTAATCCGTTTAGAAGTTATAACAATTTTAAGAGAAGAAAAATGTTCTTAAAAACACCTCGTACAGTTTATGTCCTTCAGCAGTTCAGCTTGGTGATGTCATTCAAGGCATTTTCAGCACACTTCTTATGTATCTCTTAATCTAATCACACTTTTTTTTACATAATTAAACAGCATTTTCGGTTCATTATAGAGATAAGGTGGAATATATAATTTACAAAAAAACATTTTGTTTTTTCACATTTTCAATGAGCAAAAAATCCAAATTATTCTTAAAGAAATACAAAAGATGTTTCGTTGAAATTGTCTTTATGACATCACATATGTTGCCAATCAGTCACTTTTGTCTAAATTCAAAAGTATTTTTATTTCGTAACTTCTAAACAAAATAAGATATTAAAATAATTTGTTCACCACTTTGTTTCTTAATTTGTTCTCTATCATATATGAAAAAATGAAATTCCATGGGAATATTCCTTTAATCCGCCATTGTAACTGAGGTATCTATGATGTTTTAATAGCTAGCCTGTTGCTTTAGATTATGAATGATATAAATAGAAAGACAGCTAGCATTCATGTTGAGCCTTGTATCTTACTCGATGACCTTGGATTTCTTGTCACCGTGTACTTTGAACGATTGTTAATTTTTTCAACGACATCAATCAATGCAAATATGAAATACAAATCTTTTGATGTACTTCCTCTTATCTCTATTCAACAAGTATAATACAACCTTGGAACAGGGATGTGTTACTTTAGCTAATAAAGTGAGTAACATATCCCTGCCTGGAGTTGCCATTCAAGACCCCGATACAAGTAACATAATACTTGAAGTGCTGTGCCGAAATATATTACCAAAGTTGTGTCAGTTTGTCATCATGTTTGCGTGGCTATGATTAAGTTATAATTCATGGTGTCTTTATTTATTGTATCTATTCTATTATATGATAAAATAATTAATACCTACATCACCTTATTACCTTTCTTTGCTTTTCGTTTTTGAGAAAATTGACTGAGGGCCGGTTTCAGATAAAGGAGGACAGGACTGACAGAGGCACGTAGGAAGTTAGAGGCCACCCCCAAAAAGGGTTTCTCGGTTGCATGCATGCTTTATTTTGATGACAAATTGTGAAATTATTAACATAAAATTGAATTTTGTTGAAATTTTGTTTGATTTTGCAACACTTCCTGAAAATTTCTCAAATTGACAGTGCTCTCCTGGAAAGTGAAGAATCTTAAATTAAAGAAAATTTCCAGGAAAATGAAAATTTCACAAATATGCAGTAAATGTTTTCGGAAATTGAAAGAGATTTCTCGAAAATTGACGGAGATTTCCATAAAATTAATAAAAATTTCGCAGACTTTGAAGAAAATTTTCTAAAAAAAATAAAAATTCCTAAAAATGAACAACATTTTTTGAAAATGAACAACATTTTCTAAAAAAAAAAAATCCTCTAAATTGAAGGAGAATTCCCAAAAATTTCCCAGGATTTTTCCCAATTAGAGTGGGCAAACAGATAAAGGCCTATTTAAAAATTGAATTGCTTTCAAAATACATTATGGCTCCCATGCGCGCATCATGGCTCAAATATTATATTAACTTCACCTCCAGTATCCAAAGGTTTTTGGTTCTATGTTGTAGATTGTGGCCATTGAAAATTTGATTCAAAATTGAAATTTTTGAAAAAAGCCTGAAGATTTTTTCTTCAAAAAGTGCAGATTTTTTGGCCAATATTGAAGATTTTGTGGCCAAAGTGAAAGATATTTGGTCGAAAATGGGAGGATTTTTGGTACAAACTGTAAAACGTTTCGTCCAAATTAATGATAACTCAGTCGATATAATTGCAAAAAAATGCCACACAAGGCTCATTCGATATTTGAGTTGTATTCATCTATGTATTGTATTTATGGCTTTGAGAGAATTTGGGATGTGAATGGGAGGCTAAGCCCCCAATATCCCCATTAGACGTGTCACTGTTTTCTTTATTACAATCCGTACAAAAAATTAAAAACCTGAAAGCCATAAATGTCAACATTCAAATGTAAACACAGTGGTGTACTCCCTTTATCATTTTAGCGGTATCTCATGCGTAACTTTACACTCTATTTGCATATGGTATCATACGAAGTCAAGTCATGGGCTTTCAACAATTGTTAAGTTGTGTGGTTAGAAATGCAGACTGGGTATGAACAGAGATACGAGCCCCTCGATTGGAGTTTTCATCAATTGGGGGCATCTGCGTAGCCAATGGTGTTGGGGCATAAACAAACTGACAAAGGAAGCATATGCATAGCCAAAGGGGTTCCTTCCGCTAAACGAATTTTACCACTACAATCAGTAGACAGGCTCGTATCATACACTATTTTGACTGGGAAAGAGGGTGTAAAATATAGTAAGTGTGTAATGCGTAATATGGTAGTATTTACCGACAATCTCAAATTAACATATTCCATTTAAAAAGTAGTAAATGAACGCCACGAATTATTTCATAACGGGTTGATGAAATTTTACCAATCCTATAATAACAATCCTCGTTGGATAACAGTGCATCTCACTGTAAAATTTGTACACATTAATTTGTCAATCGGTTTGAACATAATTGGTGACTCACCTCTTTTAGGATCAAAATCTACAAAAAGTGAAAAATTGATAAACATTGGTAAGATCATATGGTTAGTCCATTGTATATAGCCTACTATATATTTATTGTCCCAAATAATGTGAAAAGTAAATAAGAGGTCCTCACTGTCCTCATTAAGGGTAAGAAGGATTTTTTATCAGCAATACAATTCGGTATATATTAGATAAGATTGTAAGTTTTTTCTTCTGACTCAAAATGAAAGATGTTCAACTATCATTGAGTTTTGGGTAGAAGTACATAACAAATGCATGCCGTTTTGGAAATGTCAAAAAAAGCATGACGGGACAAATGGGTTGGCAGAATTATCAGTAGTAGAAATCAGATTTAGGGCTCCACAGCTTTGCAAAGAAGGTGGAGGATGAGAAGGGCCCGGTCCACAATTCCGTGCAACGTTAGTTTTGCCATGGGCCCCAAATCAAAGATTTCCAAAAGAAATTTGTAGTGGTTTGCACACTTTAGCAATGCTCTATATTGTGCTTAGCACAAGCGTGGAATTGAAGGGAGGCAGGATGTGAATATTTCTTTCTTTCTGTCGTGGCCGCAAGACGCGATAGGACTAGTATTGTAAAACTCCATGCTCAAAATCCGCCATCGTTTCTTTGAGAACTATATTTTAAATTGTATCAAATGAAGAGAATATGGACTTCAAATTAAGTGCTATTTATTGAAGGTTGTAGTTTAATGGTTACTATGCTACAATCAATTTCAGAAATGCTAATAGAAATTGATGGCGTTGTTTTATTCTCAAAAATCATGTAAATTGGCAACCTTGAGGAATGTAGACGAAAACCTCCGGTGCCAATCCAATATTTTAATAGCCAGGTCTAAAAAGTGACATGAAGAATGATATTATTTAGACATTTTTATTGTTTCAGAAACATAATAGAAAATATTTATTACACCAAAATATTTTTTGAAGAGTCACAAAGAGAAAGTGAAAGCGAATAATATTATTTGAAATTTGAAATAAACGAGGCTAGTCTCACCGGATGTAGTGAGATAAACACCTCAGTCAGGCAGGCACTTTTACAGTTTTTAAGCTTTTCAAGAGCCAAGTTAACAGGTTAAGAAATTGTTAGCGTCCATCGCGTACACACTGTAATCTTGCAACCTGTCAAATTCGTTTTCGGATTAGGGAGGACAGAGGCGTAGGATTTAGGGTCCCCCGGAAAGGGGTTCTATTTCCCGGTTGCATGCATGCTTTATTCTGATGAAAGTGTAAAATTGTAACATAAAATTGCAGGGAAATGCGTAAAAAAAATTTAAATTTTGTTCGATTTTGGCAGCACTTGCTGAGAATTTCTCGGATTGACAGAACTTCACTGGAAAGTGAAGAATTTTACTGAAAATTGAAGAAAATTTCCCGGAAATTGAAGAAGATTTCGCTAAAGAGCTTCAAGCTCTTTGATTTCACAAAAATGAAGGAAATTTCCAAAAAGTTAAGATTTCCCGGAAATTTACGAAGATTTCCTTAAAATTCATGAAAATTTCGCAGAAGAGAAGAATGTTATTTCTATTTTTGAGGGAAAGGAGGGGCTATGATTTTTCAAGGGGCAAAGCCCTGCCCCCCTTAAGATACGCCACTGCTTTCTTTATTACTATCTATGCAAACAAATTAAGTGCCACGAATTTAAAAAAAAGGCAGTCGTTTGATATTTGAAAATGCATCTTTTTCATCTCGAAACAACTGAATTGTAGGTCATGCGGCCCTGTGCGCCAGATTTCACCATCCCTAAAAGTAGGTTCTCTTATTGCAATACCTAGCCCATTTTATGAGACTTTTTTAGATGTATTGATGATTTTATAAATTGAGCTTAAATAATAATGTAATTAATTATATTCTTGTTAAATTTTTGCGTTAACAATAAAATCCAAGAATAAAATGAATTAGTGAAAAGTAATAATCTATGAAACGCATTGTAAAGTTATATTATGCTCTACGTAGCAAGTTATCGCATATTCTGTTTTCATTATACCATGTTTCAAATCATGTTGTCTGTCCATTTCCAATTTTCCCCGACTTATGTGGAATTACCATTGTCTGATTGTTCCGAATCATCAGAGCAAACTTTTACAAAACTAAAAGGATCATCCAGTTGCGTAGCAATTGGGTATCGGGGCTCCAGTTGAGCCGTTCAAATGGCCCCAAGAAGAGTGCACATTAACTCCAGCCCCACCATGGTTGGTGTTGTGGTGAGCAATTTTTTTAAATATTTGAAACCCTGAAACGCCCAGAAATGGCACTTTCAAGCTTTCCTGCCTGAGAATGGGAATTAGCTTAGATTCCTATTTGTTCGGACCCATCTATAAATCTATTTTATAGTTTTCAGTGGGCTCAACTTATGATTGAAGGGTCCATCATTATGACAACAGACAGAAAGGAAGGCCCAATATATTTAATTTTGAAGGGCAAGATATATAGCTGCAGGGGCTCTATCATGATAGCAAGGAATGGAAAGGAACGGCGCATTTAATTGTCGTTTTGGTAGGTCTGATTTATGATTGAAGGGCCTATCATGATAGCTAGAGAGACATAAATAAAGGTCCCATCCTGGATATGAAAAAGAGTACATGGGTCCTACTTGCTTACTGTCTGTGCTTTTATGTTAACACAATGGCGCTTTGCAGGCCTGTGGCCGACTTTAGCAGATATATGTTTTTTTCTAAGGTGCTTGTCAGTGGGATCCGGCCCCGGTGCGTCGCACCGGCCTAGTTGTGACAATGGGATCATCAGATACTTTCGGCCAAAAATTTATTATTTCTTCATATGATATAACTTTAACATTGCACCATCTGTTTCGTAAAGTAAGAAACCGATATTCATAACTTTAACGAAAAATCTGGCAAGACCTTTCTTCATTAAAAAAAGCTACTTTGAAGGTTTTCGTATTATGCAAAGTGCGAAAATCTTCTATTAGGATTATAAATAACGGAGGTAAACCCTCACTTCGACTTTAAAGGATGAGTTCAGGGGTTAAGCAAGTCTATCTTATATGAAAGATTACTTCAAAAGAAACCAAATCGTGAAAAAAGCATTCAAAAATATTATCCGTTAAGGAGATATTCAAGTTTAAAATCTTATTGCTACGACTTGAACATTGATAAATAAAACTTTATATTTCCATTAGACGTAAAAAAGGTAGATGTTTTTGCAAACATTATTTTTAACAAAGTATTACTTGCGAAACAGTAGAATTTCATGCCGACTATACGCAGGCTTTGCGCTGTAGGACCGTGTAAAGGTTGTAAGCCTGATCCTTCTTTCTTCTCTGCAAGCGGTTCAAATTCGAAGGAACAACATCCCTTCATTATAAAATGTTCTTTTATTATAGCTTGAACATGAAAATAACAAATTAAGATCTGAACAGCCAGAAAAACTTTCGCAATCAAACTCTATTTGTACGTAGTTAGTATGGGGTGATGCATTGTTTACGATCAGCAGTCCCTGAAATGATGTAGCACACTGTTATGACGTCACAAATCCCTTCAACTTTTTTTCGACGCAAGCAATAAATGATTAACTTTTAAGTGCTTTTGCACCATAAAAATGGACTTAAAACCAGGATTTCTTGACGGATTATTGAATTTACGGATATAAAAAACCTATATCAGGTTAAATCTCAATTTTTTTAGAAGACATGGCAGGACCACTTTAAAGAATCAGAACGACATTATGACAAGGGCCATTAGACAAGACAACATTTTCATTCCTTTTCTACAATTCCTGCTATCTTCTGACCCAGCATCTCAGGGTCAAACAGCCACATACCGACAGATAAATGTTCTACAATTGAGCTAACTTTGGAAATAAAACAAATTGAATGAGCCCTTCCAACTGTTCAAATCACATAAATATCAACAATTACTGAAGAATATTTGCGATTGAAAATTGGCTTCAGGGTATTTTATTTTATTTTCGATTCATTGCTTCAACGAGTGGAATTTATAGGGATCAAATCATATTGGGAGTCATTTTACTTTGATGACATCTATCTTTCGCGGAATATGAATGCTGGGTAAATTCAACGTGTACATTGTACATTACGCCAATTGGACAGGAAAATTTACAAGGATTTGTTTTCATTGCATGACAATATGTCACAATTTGGAGATAACATATTTCTGTGTATACGATATTCCATTAGACACGTTAATGAGGGATTCCTATTGTTTATACACTCATTGCTGACTGACAAACAACTCGTCTCGACAACTGAAAGGATGTGTCATCAATTGTTTTGGCCCATAATAATATATATTTTGCTATCATGCTCGTTTATCTTGCTAATCCCGAGCGATTGATCATAGGCATGTTTTGGACGTAGTCGTTTAACCTTTGTGTTAAAAGTGGCTTCTTTCCCTCGCCCTTGTATCGTCAATTTTTACCCAGGTTTCCTGATCGTGCAAATACACATGATATATAACTCATTACTGGTTTATCAACCTAGCATCAGAATACTTTTGTAACATAATGTTTTTTTTGTTATTATGTGTGCAGACTTATAATTACATGCATTATTCTTGCTTTTAGTTGTATAATTTTCCTAGATGATTATTTGTAATTCTTATATAAACAACTTCAAGGACGGTATTAAATATATTAGAGAAATAGCTCGTTCCTCCCCCTCACCAACACAAACAGTGAATTAATAGACAAAATAGCATACATGTGGTTCACCATCATGATTTGAAAAGGATATTTAGTATCATGAAATAAAAGTAGAATTTCTTAATTGAACTGGATTTGTATAAAGAATAACATTGCTTTACCATGAATATATGACATTCCCTTTACAAAGTGTATTGCAACACATGTTTAAATGGGGCAATAGGTCTAAAACTCCTAGGGATTTTCCAGGATTCTTGAAATATTACTTCTAGCTGCTTTTTCCCACTCAAACAATCAACATTTTGCATTATAAAACTCATCATTTTACATGACTGTGCACAAACGTAAACATAAACTAATTATATAACTAGAAATATAGGAGAATATTAAGAATATAGATAATTTTATGAATATATTGTTTTAAACAAGCGAAATCGATTATTGTCAGTTCCCTACTGTAACTAACGATAGGATTTTCTTCGCATTGTGTTTGTTGTCAGCTGTTAGATCTCCACGTAAACCTGTTAAGATACGAAAACGGAATAAATTTGCATTAGGCATTCATTAATTCCGAAAATGTTCATGCATTGGTCAAACATCGTTTTAGAAATTTGAACAGAATAGTCTAGTCTTTTTCTTTTTAAAGAAATACTTGATTTTTAGTTCAGCAAATTGTATGTAATCTCATTCAACAATATACAGATATAGATTAATCTAAGTTTAGTCAATGACGGCCTTAACGGGAGGTAAAACAGATCTCCCCTTACGGGCAATCTGAAACAATTTCAAACTAGCATCCAATTAGCTTATCCAACTACGAACAACAGATTGGTGTTCAAACGCATGTGTTCTGTACATTAGATTTGATTATATTAAAACCTATCTATCGTGAT
>JAIGNY010002300.1:0-16499 GCA_020152595.1 Chiridota heheva | reverse complement strand
AGCTGCCTGGGATGTATGAGAGGTGTAGGAACCCAACAGAGGGGATGTAGATGATGCCCTAGGAAGGTAAGTTTATTATTATTATTATTAGTAGTAGTAGTAGTAGTATTGGGGGGCAGTAATATTAAAGTTTAAATACCTTGATCCACAAAATTTCAGTGTTAAAATACCTCTTATCAAATGAATGAAGTCTAGCAAGAAAATTGATATTCTGCCCAGCTCCCCCATACAGTGTGTTGCGTGAGGCTGTGGTATCCTAAATCATGGTATCAATTATCACTACATGCTTTAGGTACAGGTGGATTTAATTGCCGCCCGATAATTTTGTGGCACCATTTGATACTGAAGTAAGTTTAATTGATAAATAATAAATACTTGAATCAGTTTGAGTGGGGAGTGAGGGTGGGGAATGATTAATGAGAGTTCAATAAACACTGTTAGTCACTTAAATCTTGGTAAAATACTTAGAAGAAAGAACAAAATGCAACAGGTAAAAAAATACGCTAGACATACGCTGATACTCCTTCAGGCAGTTTTCACTATTCTATTCTCGACGCGAATATTGAATTGAATTTTTCATTTTCACTTGCATATGTTTATTTCTTCGTGTATCGATACCTATAATATCATGGAAAAATACAAACAAGATTTAAGTATTATAATCACAATATATTTGACGATATTCTGGTCAGTTTTCAAACACTTTTTCAATAAAATTTTGTGACTTGGTTATTTCCAATTTGTTTTTTTGTTTTTTTCCATATGCAAAACCATTAAAACCGCGGTTCAGAAAAAACAGTTTTAGTTATAAGACCGGTTTACCGTGCAAGCTTAAAAACTGATACAAACAATTTTTGTCTGTTATCAATGTCATTGTTGTGAATGAGTAATTTCGAGGCATCCATAACATCTTACTAAAACTTAATAGAAGTTCTAGAAATAAATAAATGATAAAAAGTGACCCAGTGTGTTTTACAAAATACTCGAACATTTAGTGCCATTCCTTCTTACCACATTTGCTAATACTGTAGCGTCTTCAACCCCCCCTCTGTACTTTGTTTTTGTTTCAACTATGCACCTCTCTCGATCACAGCTTTCTGACTTTTTGTTCTTAAATTTCTCTCATTCTCCCCCTGTTTCCTTTCCTTGCTACCTCTAGAATGATCTGACCTCTCAGTCACAATTTGACCCTCGTTGTCGTGGTGCCGTTAAATCCTCATCAAACAAACAAACAAACTCAACCACAAGAGTTTTGAAGCATAGATAAATGGTTTGATTTGAATTATTTTGTGGCCACCATGCTTATAATTGTGACTAATTTGTAATCTACATATCCTTTTGGTCATTCCATATATATTCAAAATATAATGAATTGATTTCATTAACCAGGTTATCTTGTGAGTTGGAAAGAGAAGCAAAGAAGTACGATTACCGAACACACCGATCATACTTCTCGTCCAATTTTCAAAAACAATCGCTCCCAAAGAAACAAATCCAAAGAAAAAACAAGCGAACTCAGACCCAGCAGATCTTCCTCCAGATAACCCCCCGCCTCCTTTATGGCATACACCACAATCAATTACAATAACACCCACAACATCATACAATGGAACATTAGGAGCCTTAAGGCCAATTCTGAAGAAATCGACCTTCTGGCCTCCACCTTCAACCCGGTCGTCTTCTGCCTACAAGAAACTTTCTTGAAAACCACCGACCATTACTCCCTTAACAACTTTGCTTGCTATCACAAACATCAAGTGGATGCTGACAGGGCCTGTGGTGGCGTCTCCATTCTCGTTAGACACGATATCCCACACAGCCCTGTTCGGTGTGCACACCGACCTTCAGGCCATCTGTATTTCTATCTCCCTCCACAAAACTTTCACTCTCTGCAATATCTATCTCCTCCCAACACCAACATTCAACCAACCAGCCTTAACAACCTCATCTCTCAGCTTCCCACCCCTTCATCCTTCTTGGTGACTTCAACGCTCACAACCCTCTGTGGGGCTCTAATACCACCACCCCTAGAGGCAAGTTCATCAAAACGCTCTCCGTCAGCACAGCCTGTCCATACTGAACACTAACTCCCGACCTACCTTCATCCTGCCACAGGCTCTCTCACCTGTATTGACCTGTCTATCTGTTCCCTAACCTCCTCCCTGACTTTAGTTGGAGAGTCACTGCTGACCTCTGTGGTAGTGATCATTACCCTCTTCTTATACACTCCAATCTTCAAATCCCCACTGAGCACACCCCAACTGGAACCTCGACAAGGCTGACTGGTCCCTTTTTGAAACCCTCTGTGACTCACACCTCTCCCCCCATCTTCTCGAGGATGAGGATCCCATGTCTAACTTCAGTAATATCCTTATCAACATCGCCACCTGCTCAATTCCCAAAACCTCCAAACCCCCAAATCATCCCCCAACCCCTGGTTCTCAGATGACTGCAAAACCGCCATCAAGAACAGGAAAAGAGCCCTCAGGAACTTTAAAACTAACCCGACCACCCATAACCTTAACCTCTTTCGCATCAGCCGTGCAAGGCCAGACGCACTATCAAGGACAGTAAAACCAACACTTGGAACAACTTTATCTCTTCTCTCACCACCAACACCCCCACTAAGAAGATTTGGAGAATGGTTAACAGCTTCCACGGCAGAGTAGGCAAATCTTCCATCTTCCATCTCTCTTGGAATGGAGACCTTCTCACCGCAAAAAGACATCGTTGACCACCTCGCCGCCTCTTTCAGCAACATCTCGGCCTCGACCAACTACTCCAATGCTTTCAAAATCAAAAAAGCTTGCGATGAAGCCCGGAGAATCACTTTTCCCTCTGACAACTCCGAAAGCTACAACACCCCTCTCACCCTTTCTGAATTAAACCAAGCCATCAGCGACGCTGGCTGCACCTCAAGGGCCCAGATAACATCCCCTATCAGTTTCTGAAACACCTCCCCATCAAAGCCACCACTACCCTACTCACCATCTTCAACCACATTTGGTCCTCACACTCCTTTCCCCCTATCTGGAGGACAGCTATTGTCATCCCCGTCCTTAAACCGGGGAAGGATAGCACCGACCCCACCAGCTACCGACCCATCGCCCTTACTTGCTGTCTCTGTAAAATTATGGAAAAGATCATTAATCAGAGACTAAACTGGTTCCTCGAGACCAACAGAATCCTCTCTCTCACCAAAGCGGCTTCCAAAACGTCCGCAATACCCTAGACCAGTTAATTACGCTCGACACCGCCATCCGGGAATCCTTTGCAAAAAGGAACACCTCATTGCCATATTTTTGACCTCGAGAAAGCTTTCGACACTACTTGGAAATACGGCATTACCGGAAACTTCACACCATTGGCCTCAGAGGCCACCTCCCCATCTTTATTCAAAACTTCCTCTCACCCAGGCAGTTCCAAGTTCGTATTGGCCACACCCTCTCCAAGCCACCCCCAAGAAGAGGGCGTCCCCAAGGCAGCATCCTCTCCCCACTCTCTTCAACCTGAGCATTAATGACATCGGGAATGACCTTGGCCCCAGCATCAAACGTACCCTCTCGTGGATGACTTCACCATCTTCTACTCCTCCCCTAGCTTTCCTATTGTTGAAAATAGGCTCCAAACCAGCCTCAATCAGCTGCAAGTCTGGAGCAACAATAACGGTTTTAGATTCTCCAAAGACAAGACAGTCTGCATGCACTTTTGTCATTTCAACAACCTCCACCCCAACCCGAACTTTGTGCTCAATGGGAATCGCATCCCTAAAGTTGAAAACACAAAGTTCCTTGGTCTAACTCTAGACCCCAAGCTCACCTACAAGCCACACATCACCAACCTGAAACTAAAATGCAATAGCTCCCTCAACCTCCTCCGACTGCTCTCCAACACTACTTGGGGAGCGAACCGCTATGCTCTCCTCAAAATTTTCAGGCTCACCATTCGTGCCAAGCTTGACTATGGCAATATTGTTTACTGTGTCGCTCACAACTCATACCTCAACCACATTAACACCATCCAAAATGAAGCCCTCAGGCTTTGTCTAGGAGCCTACAGGACCTCCCCAATCACTAGCCTTCATGTTGAAGCCAACGAACCCCCTTTCTACTTAGATGTAAAAAGCTTAGCCTCTCCTATGCTTTTAGAGTCCTCACCAACACCCAGAACCCTGTTTACAACCTCATTAGGTACCCCAATTTCTCCTCCCTCTTTGATAGGACTAAAACCCTATCGCCCCCTTCAGCTTACGCATTAAATCAGACCTCTTTCAACTTGGCATCAACCCCGCCACTCTCGGCACCTATTCCTGGCCCACTTTTCCGCCTTTGGGCCACCCCCTTCCTTCTGTCCACCTTGACCTCTCCACTTATAACAAAACTCAAACTCACCCTAATCTCTTCATCAATCTCCACAACCAAATCAAAGACCAACTCTCAAATTACACCTCCATCTATACTGATGGCTCCAAGGAAGGCAACAAGACAGCTGCTGCTGCCATCATCCAAGACATCACCCTCAGTAGCAGACTTCCTGACCACTCATCCATCTTTTCAGCCGAGGCTAAGGCCATTCTCCTCGCCCTCAACTTTATTGAGTACTCTCCTCTTAGTCACTTTGCCATTTTCTCTGACTCAAAGGCTGTTCTTACTTCATTACTCAATCTTAAATGGGATAACCTCACCTGCCACCTCCTCCTCCGGAAACTCTTTTCTCCCACCCTCTGCAGGAAAAGTGTTCTTTTCTTCTGGATACCCAGCCATGTTGGCATCCCTGGCAATGACAGGGCTGATACAGCCGCTAAGCTTGCCCTTAACCTCCTCCCTTCCCCTTTTCCCAAAACCCTCTCTGACATCAAACCGCTTATCGCTTCTCTTGTTCGTGACCGCTGGCAAACCTTATGGAACTTCCAAATTGATAACAAACTCCATGTTATCCAGCCCACAATCCCGATCAAATCCACCATCAACAACCTTTCTCAGATCGACAACGTTCATATTACCCGTCTTAGAATTGGTCACACCCACCTCACTCACTCCCACCTCCTTATTGGTTCCCCCAACCCCTCTGTAACAATTGCCACTGCATCCTTACAATCCAACACGTTCTCCTTGCTTGCCCCCTGTACAACCTTCCCAGAGCTTCTCTCGCTCCCCACAACTCAATTGCTGAGTTCTTCCAAAAAAATCCTCCAGATAAAATAGTCTCCTTCCTTCAGCATGCATCCCTCTACAACCATATTTAATCCTCCTCTTCCACCCCCTCTCTACTTTGTTTTTAGTTTTACCCATGCACCTCCTCTCTCGATCACAGCTTTCTGGCTTTTGTTTTTGAATTTCTCTCATTCTTCCCCTGGTCTCTTTCCTTACTACCTCTAAAATGATCTGACCTCTCAGGCACAATTTGACCTTCGTTGTCGTGGTGCCGTTAAGACCTCATCAAACAAACAAACAAACAAACAAAGAAGTAATTTAACTTGAGAATAAAAATAGATTTAACAATAATACTTTTTTCAGTGACTGTTTCCTCCAGATAGAAATTTTCTTTTCAATAGCAAGCAGAGCTTGTTCATAATTTAAATTCAACATTTTATCAATATTTGTTGAAAAAATCAGTCCAAGAAATTTGAACCTACCAGAAAAATTCCATTATAAGTTCTCAAAATTCTTAAACATGATGTTAGAACCTTTCATACTTTCGATCCAGAATAAAGAGCTTTTATCAAAATAAATTTTTAAACAAAAAATTCTGGAAAATAAATTCAAACCTTTTACCACAGAACCAAGGGAATTATAAGAACGATCAAGTATCAGTCAAGTATCATTGGCATACTGTGTAAACTTAAATTGTTTGTTGCAAATCTCCACACCTCTGATACTTCTATCATTTCTATCTAATAAACATTCCTAATATTTCGGCTCATAAAATAAATGAATACAGAGAAATAGGATCTCCTTGTCTGCAACCTCTCAAAATACTTATTTTTTGTGGGTTAACCAGCATATAACATAGGAGAAATTATCCCATTATAATAGTTTACACCATTTAATAATATTTGGACCAAAACCAAAAAAGGAAAGTACATCTCAAATGAACCATGATCAACAGAATCAAAAGCCTTTCAAAATCAAGTTGAAAAACTTCTCCAGGTAAATGTAAACTCTCAGTTGCCAAAGAAATGTCATAACGCTAGAAAGTCTTAAATGATTCTGATGATGTTTTCCGGATGAAACTATTAGGTATATGCAGCCACAATGTAATCATCCTTGCTATAGAGCCTATTAATTTGAAAACATATTATTCAAAATTGCAGAATGATCTCTCACAGTAGGACCCTTTTACAAACTAATCTGACTCACATATTTTTTTGGAAGATTCTTTTTTGATATTAAAAAGAAAAGCTATAGCCTTCTCTGGTTTATAAAAGATGGTTCAATTGAGTATTAAGCAGTAGGTATTTTTCCTTTTTCGCAAAATCTTATCAGACCAAGCTACTTATTTTTTTGCAGAAAAGTACATTATCTGTATACTTTGCAATACATTTAGCTAGAACAAACAAAAGTTCTTGATATGAAATAAAATTTTGATTGTATCTTGTCATATTTTGATTTGTGAACTGCTGCACTATATTTATTATCATTTGAACATAATCTACCGTTTTGTGTATTATTTTATTGCTTGATGTTTGATTTTTCTTACATTCAGTCCATCAACCAGTCAGTCGCATCGATCCATGCATCTGCTACAAATACATCTGCTACTTTAGCAACCATCATCACGTGATCTACGCAAGGCACCGATGCACCTGTCACATTGACAACCATTGTGCTTTCTTCCATTGTCACTAGCAACTCTGCGATATTTACTAGGTATGATATTGTAACACTTTATCCTTCTGTTTTTGTTTCTTTTTATGCTTTCAATAGTTTTTGCTTAAAGGAATATATCCGTGGTCAAGCAAGTCTATCTTAAAAAAAACGAATAATGAAGAAATGTTGTATTTTTATGTCATTATGTATCAAGAAGATTGGTCTAAAATTTCTTATTTGTATTGAAGCAACTGCATCAGACCATGTGAGTGATCAGACTAGCTGTGACTTCATATCCTCACATTCCTCGAATTTCTTTATGTATTCCATTTTATCACCTGGAAGAAGATATTGTCTGCTCTAGTACCATGGAGCAGTTCAGTGATTCAATAATCACTGAAGTTCATCTGCCCTGTCTCTGTTTGTTGTTCATTTTTGGATCTACCGCAACGTATATGTGATACAGATATGTTTGGTCATTCAACTTTGTGGTTTAACATTTAGTGCGACATTGAGGATGATAATCAGATTGGGGGTTTACATCTGTGATATAAATTATTTGTTTTTCTTGTTTAGCTTTTGGGATTTGTAGCAGAAAAGGCAAGATATACCAAATTAGAAAGAAGGAAGAAAGCCCTACATCGGGGAATAAAGGGCGGCAGGTCCAAATGCTCTATAGTACATAGACGGAAACCACAAACTAATGTGGCATATTTTGTCTTTACTGCTTGCTTTTTTAAATACACATTCTATAGGCCTACATCTGTGATAGTAATTATTTGCGGTTTTCTTGCTTGGCCTTGGGATGCTATGTGGGACATAGGGAGGGATGTCATGTGTGATCCAATGTGGGACATAGGATGGGATGCCACGTGGGACATAGGATGGGATGCCATGTGGGATATGGTGGAATGCTATGTGGGACATATAGTGGAATGCCATGTAGAACATGGAATGGTATGTCATGTGGGACATAGGTTGGGGTCCAATGTGGGACATTTGATGGAATGTCATGTAGGACATGGTAGAATGCTATTAGGTACAAGTAACGGACATGGTGGGATCCAATGTGAGACATTAGGTGGGCTAATATGTGGGACATCGGGTGGTAAGCCACTGATGCAGGACATAAGGTGGGATGTCATGTGGGACATGTGGTTGGGTCCATTGTGGGACATTGGAGGGGATGCCATGGTGGAATGCCATGTGTGCCACCTGGTGGAATGCCATGTGTGCCAGCTGGTGGAATGCCATGTGGGACATGGGATGTATTGAAAGACGTGGTGGGATGCCACGAGTTACACAGTGTGGTATAGGGTGGAATGCCATGTGTGGCATAGGATTGTAGACCATGTGGGATACAGGGTAGGAGTCCATGTGGGACATGGTATGTGATGCCATGTGGGACATAAACTGGGATGTCATTGGGACATGGGAAGTGATACCATTTGGAGCAGATGGTGGGATTCAATGTGAGACATAAGGTCGGATGTCATGTGGTGTCATGTGGGACACAGTGAATGATGTCATATGGGACATAGGTGTGGTTGCCATGTGGGACATGATTGGAAATAATGTGGGACATAGGTTGGAAGCCATGTGGGACTTAGGGTTGGATGCCATGTGGGACTTAGGGTTGGATGCCATGTGGGACTTAGGGTTGGATGCGATGTGGGACCTAATGTTGGATGTCATATGGTGCATAATGGTGGAATGCCATGTAGGACATATGGTGGAATGCCATGCTTGACATATGGTGGAATGATATATTGGACATGGGATGAGATGGGATGTCATGTGCGACATGGGGTGGGATGACATGTGGGACATGTGATGCCATGTAAAACATAGGAGGCCATGTGGACATCAAAAAATATAAACAAGTGAGGCCCCTGTATTTCAAATTAATTTCCCACGAAGAATGATAACATTTGATGTTGTTTACATGTTGTTTTTATAATCTATGATATTTGATTTTAATGGAATTTGAGCCTCTAAAATGACCCTGGCTCTTTCTGTAGACCCAGGCCCTTAGAGCCCATGCACGAGCGCCACAAATTGATCCAAAACCCAAAATGTTGGGTATCTTAATTAAATAAGGATAGTGATAAAAGAAATATACTGTCTCTCTCTTTTTATTTACACCACCAGCTTCTTTTTTGTATCTTCCACTTAAACATTATGCAATCAATATTGCAAAGCACTTTTTCCTGACCTGTGACCCATATTTCCTAAAACAACCAGCTGAGATCAGAGTACAATATATTTTTTGTACAATTTCATAAATACAGTAACCAATGGAAACAAATGAATCTGACCAAATCTAAACCAACAGCTTATGTCAATGATATTTTTGGCATTACAGTATGCACTGTTTGACACAATATAGCAGATCTCCCTTTGTGGGATGGAGGGAGTGGAGAAGGATTCCAGGAACGTGAAATCTTTTCATAATTGCTGCTTCCTTCCCCTCCCCTGATTCCTAGGCCTCGGGTTACATCCAATTTGAAAGTGCTAGTGAAAACTATATGTCTTGCAAAATTTATCCAGGATGTGTTCGTAATTTGGTTGCAGATCTCTTTTATCCCCATCTTTCACGAAGAAAGTTGCCTCAGCCTTCCCATTACAGTCAACGTCTTGGGGAGGATTTTCATACTGCAAATAATGACAAAAAGCCTAAAATTCAGTTGGCAGATATAGGGGTATGGAATTTTGGGGCAATGTAGATAGTAAATTTAAGCAAAACAGACCATGGAAACATCAATATCAAGAAAACACCTGTAATTTGATGGTAGTTAGCCTTAATAAAATTTGCCAGAAAATGCTACTGCCATCCACCTACGGATATGTACTGTAGGCCCTGTTCCACTACAACTCACAGCCTTTGTTGTCAGTATAGGGGTGGCCAAATGACTATGTCACTCTGCATGAATTTTAATTACTTTCACTGTTCTCATCACTGCAGGTTGCAGCTCAAGAATCTTGTTAGCCATGACCTGCAAATTGAATAATCTTATTGAGTTCTTTTACATGCAAAAGAGACTGAAAACATAGAGTAAGATTAGTAATGAAAGGGTGGTGATCTACCTGACATGTATAGTGTACTACTACTCTTCAACAAAAGACACATCTTTACTGTACTCTGGAGTTTATGCACATTTACCTACCTTCAGTTAAGTCTCTCCAAGGATTGCACTGCGCCTAGTTGAAAGGTTGTGAAGCCCAGGACCCATTCTCAGCGGTTTTGAGACCCATTGAAAGAGTTGCGGTTTCACAAACAAGGAAACTAGGACTTACAGTCGGTGAGTAGCCTAACTGAAAATTACAACAATGCCTAAGAATTAGTACTCGAGACAGTGTGGGTTTGAATATTATTGAGTGTGACATTGGATATGAGTTTCTAACAGGAGGTGCAGTGGCTCAGTGGTTAAGGAGTCTTTCTTGAATTTGAAAGGTATCGGGTTTGATTCCCATCCTGAGCGTTCCTCATGCTTCACATTTGGGAGGAGTTTAGGACACCTAATAGGAACTATAGGAAAAAAGTCTTTCAGCAAATTGTTCAGGTGACTTTTTGCTTGAGAATTATTGTTGGGTAGTAATTGGGTTTTTTTTCTGAATGGGAGAGGGAATCTTCAATTTCCCAAGTGTATTGGTGTGGGCACCTTCTGACATGATTTTGATGAAGCATTATTCTTTGACAGATTTGGCTTTTCTCTAATCATCTAATATTTCAACATAACTGTCATCATTACATCGGGAAATAAGGATCTCTTTGGTGTAGATGTAACTATCACATGTGAGACTTAGTGGGTCATTGAGTGGTTCAACCATAGTACGGTTGCAGATGCACTGACTTTTCCTACAGTTCCACTCATCCAAATTTGACCTGTGAACATCCATCCCAGATCGGAATGTTGTGCCCATGGGAAGCCTCTCTGGCCATTTCTGTTTCTCTTACCTTTAACGGTTTAGGGCAGTTGTTTCCAAGGAGTATTATGATATACACATTATCTGTTGGTTCTGGAATCATATCGGAGATACCCCTGAGATACCGATACCTGTGGCAAATGTCTGGTGATGGTATCTTTTCTGTCTCCAGGTATGTATTTGTTTTCTTTTACTGTTGGTAATTTCTCCTTCTATCCAGCCAATGATTCAACACTAATTTCATTGGCTTGTCTACCTGTCGAGATGATGTGATGACCACTGCAATTTGACAGTTGGTATTGGTGTTCAGGGCCCTTAATGTTCAATTTCTGTGAAAGTTGAGGGTCTCCCAAGCATGCCTTTGATTGATCGTTGAGGACAACATATCCATATGTCCAGGTTGATGGGTCCCTTTCATGATATATTTTTACCAGTACAATCTGTGCACAGGAACTAGCTGTCGCACAAGTAAATAGCTTAGTGCATTTGATGTCAGCTTCTCATGGCTGAGCTGTCTCTGACTGATTAATTTCTTGTCAATTTTGGTTCTTTACTTAGTTTTCATTGATGTGCATCAAAGATACATGGGTGATACCATCAAATTTCTTACATTTGAGACTTGTGTCGCAAAGTGATTCTTCCCACATCTGTAACACAAGCCTAACCTTTTATACAAGCCACAGATGTAAGAAATTTTGCTTTGTTTTCATTGATGTTCATCACGGATGCATGGGTGATACCATCACATTTCTTACATTTGAGACTTGTGTCGCAAGGTGATTCTACCCACATCTATAACACAAGCCTAACCTTTACACAAGCCGCAAATGTAAGAAATGTGAGGTACCACCCATGCATGTTATGCACATCAATGAAAACAAAGCAAAGAACTAAGAAGAAATCAATCAGTCAGAGACACTTCAGCCAGAAGAAGCTAGCATCAAATGCACAAAGTTTTCACTTGTGCTACAGCTCGTTCCTATTGAAAGATTGTACAGGTGAAAATATATCATGAAAGGCACCCATCAACCTGGACATATAGATATGTTGTCCTCAACGATCAGTCAGATGCATGCTTAGTCAAATGCATGCTTAGAAGACCCTCAGTTTGAACATTCAGGGCCCTGAACACCAATACCAATTGTCAACTTACGGTGGTTGTCGCATCATCGCCAAAGGTAGACGAGCCAATGGCATTATTGTTGAATAAATGGCTGGACATAAGGAGAAACTGCCGACAGTAATAGAAAACAAGTACATGCCTGGAGACTGAAAAGAGATACCATCACCAGGCATTTGCCAAAGGTATCGCCATCTCAGGGATATTTCCGATTTGATTCCAGAACCAAGAGTTGATGTGCGTATCATATTACTCCTTGGTGAAGAAACTGCCCTGAACCATTGAAGGTAAGGGAAAGCAGAAATGGCCCAGAGAGGCACCTAATGGGTTCAACATCCATCTCCGATGGACGGTCTCAGGTTAAGTTTGTGTGAGTGGAACTGGCGGAAAAGTCAGTGCATTTGTCAACCGTACTATGGTTGAACCACTCAACGACCCATTAAGTCTCACATGTGATAGTCACATCAACACCAAGGAGATCTTCTTTGTGATGGAATGATCAGATATACTTCAAGTTATATCTTATTTTCCATGCTATAAATATGTAATCTAGACCCTAATGTGATTCTAACACACTTTTAACTGGACTAAAAATGTAGTTACCAACCCAGCACTAACTTCCAGTGTACCTCTAACCTCACATTTTCTCAGTGCGTTGCTAGACATTACATCGCTGAAGCTGGAGGAGAATTTCTTGCTGAAATTTCACCCTTTTTCTAGCAATTTCTACCTAGCAGCTACAACCGTGAAGGTTTTCAAGCTGGTTTGACTTTTGTACAAGCTTTTCCAGTCATCTTAGGTAAGATGAAGTGGCCTTAGGCCCAGGGAAAAACTTTGGTCTGACTCATAGGGCAGTCTACATTGAGTTTGTACTAAGTACAGAGTAGAGAGTTTCCCACTCTTGTGGCGGGTGGCTTTAGTCCCTAGAGCACCCAGTGTGCTGGTTATTGGGGCCTCATTCCCTTGGGTAGATGTGTTTTCACCCTAGGCTCCTTACCCACCATGAAGGTAGCCTAATGTTATGCTGTGCATATGTATATTACATGGTAGGATATCTTCATACATTCGGCCTTCCAGACATAGTTCTGTTCGCGTCCGGCTACCAATTTTCTGCGCTCGGACTCCTTACCAGCAAGTACGGGAATCTTCGCATTCACAATCAAAAGGACTCCCTATGTGGGTTACTCCTTTCCACCATTCGTGTTAGTACCGAGGGTACAAAGCAGGGCAATGTACGACTGGTAGCACTCATTTGGACTGGCCAACTGCGGTTCTGCTCTGCTCTGCTCAAACTTATTGCTGGCTTCCCGTACGAGCTTCCAGTTAGAGATGTCTAATCCCAGAGCACTTTATTTTACTGTGTGGCCTCTGTCCACCAATCGCTGGATTGGTGGACAATCCTTGGTGTAACAAGGTCTTTTTGAGGAGTCTGGAGACCCCCTCCTATTTTGGGGATGTCTTCTCCCAGATTCCCCCAAATCCAGTGTCAGATCTGTTTCCCCGTATTCAGCGTCCCAGTCTGTCCTGGGTAAGTGTATCGATACAGTCAAGAGCTTTTCTCAGATGACTGCAAAACCGCCATCAAGAACAGGAAAAGAGCCCTCAGGAACTTTAAAACTAACCCGACCACCCATAACCTTAACCTCTTTCGCATCAGCCGTGCCAAGGCCAGACGCACTATCAAGGACAGTAAAACCAACACTTGGAACAACTTTATCTCTTCTCTCACCACCAACACCCCCACTAAGAAGATTTGGAGAATGGTTAACAGCTTCCACGGCAGAGTAGGCAAATCTTCCATCTCCCATCTCTCTTGGAATGGAGACCTTCTCACCGCAAAAAAAGACATCGTTGACCACCTCGCCGCCTCTTTCAGCAACATCTCGTCCTCGACCAACTACTCCAATGCTTTCAAAATCAAAAAAGCTTGCGATGAAGCCCGGAGAATCACTTTTCCCTCTGACAACTCCGAAAGCTACAACATCCCTCTCACCCTTTCTGAATTAAACCAAGCCATTAGCGACGCTGGCTGCACCTCCAAGGGCCCAGATAACATCCCCTATCAGTTTCTGAAACACCTCCCCATCAAGGCCACCACTACCCTACTCACCATCTTCAACCACATTTGGTCCTCACACTCCCTTTCCCCTATCTGGAGGACAGCTATTGTCATCCCGTCCTTAAACCGGGAAGGATAGCACCGACCCCACCAGCTACCGACCCATCGCCCTTACTTGCTGTCTCTGTAAAATTATGGAAAAGATCATTAATCAGAGACTAAACTGGTTCCTCGAGACCAACAGAATCCTCTCTCCTCACCAAAGCGGCTTCCAAAACGTCGCAATACCCTAGACCAGTTAATTACGCTCGACACCGCCATCCGGGAATCCTTTGCAAAAAGGAACACCTCATTGCCATATTTTTGACCTCGAGAAAGCTTTCGACACTACTTGGAAATACGGCATTACCCGGAAACTTCACACCATTGGCCTCAGAGGCCACCTCCCCATCTTTATTCAAAACTTCCTCTCACCCAGGCAGTTCCAAGTTCGTATTGGCCACACTCTCTCCAAGCCGTACCCCAAGAAGAGGGCGTCCCCAAGGCAGCATCCTCTCCCCCACTCTCTTCAACCTGAGCATTAATGACATCGGGAATGACCTTGGCCCCAGCATCAAACGTACCCTCTCGTGGATGACTTCACCATCTTCTACTCCTCCCTAGCTTTCCTATTGTTGAAAATAGGCTCCAAACCAGCCTCAATCAGCTGCAAGTCTGGAGCAACAATAACGGTTTTAGATTCTCCAAAGACAAGACAGTCTGCATGCACTTTTGTCATTTCAACAACCTCCACCCCAACCCGAACTTTGTGCTCAATGGGAATCGCATCCCTAAAGTTGAAAACACAAAGTTCCTTGGTCTAACTCTAGACCCCAAGCTCACCTACAAGCCACACATCACCAACCTGAAACTAAAATGCAATAGCTCCCTCAACCTCCTCCGACTGCTCTCCAACACTACTTGGGGAGCGAACTGCTATGCTCTCCTCAAAATTTTCAGGCTCACCATTCGTGCCAAGCTTGACTATGGCAATATTGTTTACTGTGTCGCTCACAACTCATACCTCAACCACATTAACACCATCCAAAATGAAGCCCTCAGGCTTTGTCTAGGAGCCTACAGGACCTCCCCAATCACTAGCCTTCATGTTGAAGCCAACGAACCCCCCTTTCTACTTAGATGTAAAAAGCTTAGCCTCTCCTATGCTTTTAGAGTCCTCACCAACACCCAGAACCCTGTTTACAACCTCATTAGGTACCCCAATTTCTCCTCCCTCTTTGATAGGACTAAAACCCTATCGCCTCCCTTCAGCTTACGCATTAAATCAGACCTCTTTCAACTTGGCATCAACCCCGCCACTCTCGGCACCTATTCCTGGCCCACTTTTCCGCCTTGGGCCACCCCCCTTCCTTCTGTCCACCTAGACCTCTCCACTTATAACAAAACTCAAACTCACCCTAATCTCTTCATCAATCTCCACAACCAAATCAAAGACCAACTTTCAAATTACACCTCCATCTATACTGATGGCTCCAAGGAAGGCAACAAGACAGCTGCTGCTGCCATCATCCAAGACATCACCCTCAGTAGCAGACTTCCTGACCACTCATCCATCTTTTCAGCCGAGGCTAAGGCCATTCTCCTCGCCCTCAACTTTATTGAGTACTCTCCTCTTAGTCACTTTGCCATTTTCTCTGACTCAAAGGCTGTTCTTACTTCATTACTCAATCTTAAATGGGATAACCTCACCTGCCACCTCCTCCTCCGAAACTCTTTTCTCCCACCCTCTGCAGGAAAAGTGTTCTTTTCTTCTGGATACCCAGCCATGTTGGCATCCCTGGCAATGACAGGGCTGACACAGCCGCTAAGCTTGCCCTTAACCTCCTCCTTCCCCTTTTCCCAAAACCTTCTCTGACATCAAACCGCTTATCGCTTCTCTTGTTCGTGACCGCTGGCAAACCTTATGGAACTTCCAAATTGATAACAAACTCCATGTTATCCAGCCCACAATCCCGATCAAATCCACCATCAACAACCTTTCTCGTATCGACAACGTTCATATTACCCGTCTTAGAATTGGTCACACCCACCTCACTCACTCCCATCTCCTTATTGGTTCCCCCCAACCCCTCTGTAACAATTGCCACTGCATCCTCACAATCCAACACGTTCTCCTTGCTTGCCCCCTGTACAACCTTCCCAGAGCTTCTCTCGCTCCCCACAACTCAATTGCTGAGTTCTTCCAAAAAAATCCTCCAGATAGAATAGTCTCCTTCCTTCAGCATGCATCCCTCTATGACCATATTCAGTTCTCCTCTTCCACCCCCTCTCTACTTTGTTTTTAGTTTTACCCATGCACCTCCTCTCTCGATCACAGCTTTCTGGCTTTTGTTCTTGAATTTCTCTTATTCTTCCCCTGGTCTCTTTCCTTACTACCTCTAAAATGAACTGACCTCTCAGGCACAATTTGACCTTCGTTGTCGTGGTGCCGTTAAGACCTCATCAAACAAACAAACAAACAAACTTTAGGATAACTGTACCAGCCATCCACCGAGTCTTTCCAGTGGGAATCGATGGTCACAAA
>JAIGNY010002299.1:0-16290 GCA_020152595.1 Chiridota heheva | reverse complement strand
ACCGTTTACGAGAGTATAACCGCAATAAAATGAAACCACCATGCACCTGTCCTGTGTATTGTACTTCACATGGCTCACCATTGTACGATGCTCAACTATAGACATCATTGAGATCATTGTTATCTTAATCTGTGATAATGGATTACTTTAACATTGCATTGCCATGAATTCCAATTTTAAATAGCATACACGAATAATGTTTTACAAACGTCGATGATTATCTATGCACGTATCTTTCATCGGGAAAAGCGTAGACAAGGACGGATCCCCATCCCCTTTTTTTTTAATTTTTACCAAAATGTGTATGGTACTAAAACAATATATTTTCAAAGAGTTATTATTTAGCTCAACTCTTTTTATTTCTTTTGATCTGTGATGAATAATATTTGTTGAATAATAATTAGAGATATCAATTTATTTTACGGTGGCTTAAAATTAGTGAGAAATAACAACATTTTAAAAGGTATGGGGCTTTGTGCTCTGACTCATATGTGAACGGCGTTAACATAAAAACCTTTCAAAAAGAACATTTTCTCGAAAACATAAACACCTATCAAATTTTGTAAGATAAAATGATAATAATCATCTTTCGGGGGACTCCATTTGAAGATTATGAATAATTTTGGTGAAAATATATATATATATATATATTTTTTTTTTTAAGTCTTTAAGTTCGTTTTCTTCATTTCTTCATCTATTCATGGAAAAAACATTTCCTTCAAATTTGAAAATGGAAAACAGGAACAAGTATAACAGGACGTCGTCTTGTGGACGGACGAAATCGAACAGTTGTCAGGACCATGTCTGATCAGGTCAGGATCAGTTATGAAATTTGCTATGCCGACTATATATGTCTCATATCTCGTTAAAAGGGTTTCGCATTACACGAATTCATAACCATGCAAGGATAAATTGAAATTGAACCGGACTGCAATAAGATAAGCTTCCTGCTTTCGTTATATTAACTAGTCTTGCATCTATTCGAATATTTGGTAAACTGGTGAAGGGCAAGAATAATCGTCCGTTATTGTACCGTTGCGCTTACATTTGCTCCTAGCTGCCTGTTTTGCTCAGAAATGAAAATATAAGAAATTCAAAGGACTTTGTATACTTTATTTTAGAAACTGGTCAAGGATAATGATTTAGTTTGATTTTGCAGAGGCTCCATGACCCTTCTACAATTCTAAAAATTCCTATGCTACTTTAAAATGATATTATTTCAATCGAATGTCAACTATTCGGTATACATGGGGAAGTCAAAACTGAAGATAATATCTACAGAACCTTCCATGGCAATTCGCTATATGCATCGCCTTTGATCTTCGTATACAATCAAGCCACCCCTGCCGAATAGTTATAATCTCACGTCGGGAAGCTTGTAGCACCATGCACCCCGGGAATACCTATACCAAAAGTAATCAGAGGGCGCATGTAATCACGACAAGAACAAACAAAAACCTTGACAGTTTCTAAAAAAAAAAAATCGATTTTAAAGGATAAGCGCAGTGGTCAAGCAATCTATCTTATTTAAAAGAGGACTTTCAAGGAAAGAAAATGGTGAAGAAAGTATTTTAAAATGGTATTCCGTTAAGGAGATATTCAAGTTTAAAGCTCTGTCCTATCTATGTAGAAATGGCTGGTGTAGAAAGTCTACTATGGGAGATAGGCGCTCTCATCCTTACATTCTTAAAACGTAATGTATTTTAAAGAAAATTTACCAAGCTATTTTCCTATTTCAATAATTTTTTCTCAAACTTTAATCAGGTGTTAAATTATGATTGCACTTACAAGATTCTGTTTTACTACTTTTCTGACAAATTCATTGGTTTTCAAGCCACAAAATCGCAGACAAGATAAGATAAAGTACATAAAGACTTTAACGAATCTAAGACTACGTTGTCACAACTGGTCTGAATTCAGTCGTTTTGATATAAATGATACCGAACTTCAGACTTAAATATCTCCTTAACGAAACCAAATTTGTGAATGCTTTCTTCACCGTTCTGTTGTTGTTTTTTAAGATGGACTTCCATATAAAATGAAATTGCTTGACTCCTGAACTAATCCTTTAATAAATAAGTTAAACAGCCGAACAGGACAACGGAATCAGAGGCATATCAGGGTGCATGATCCACACTTTTTGAAAAGTACAAATGGGCACTTTTTAGAGAAAAAGTGTGCTAACACAAATATATGGTGCGTCTTTTTCAAGATAAATAAACAAAAAATCAAACATTGAAATTTTCATTCCTCATAGTGTTTTTGTTCAATAAAATGCTCTGCTAATGATATTTGTTTCAAAAGTAACAATAAACATGATACATTTTGCATAGGAAATAATAATTTTCTGCGCGCATTGCGTGCATGCTCCCCTGAACTCTGTTGTCTGTCGACTCCCTTGTGGCAATTAGTATTGGTGATTTCAACCATATGTGTAATCCTCATTATCACGATTATCATACCTGAATTTCTTTGTTGAGGTGAGTCCAATGTTTCAGAATTAAGGAACATATTTCAAACAACCATCCTTCATATTATACTGATTTTTATCTTCAAAACTATATTGCTAATATGTTTCAAAATTAATAAACATATTTCGAACTATCTCACTTCACTTTAAACTAATTTTTACATATAATTGATGAACTCTTCAAAACCTTTTCGCGTTTCATCCTAATCTTAATTGGAATACATGAAAACCCAATCAATCTATAGCTGAATTTTAATTGGATTTTTACTCTTAATGGCGGTTTCGAGGTTTCTGTGAACTGGTGATGGAGTGGCTAAACTCCCAAATATGAATGTTTTGATACCATTAAATTCACTCACAAATATTACAAATCAATCCATTTTCCCCGAAATGTAAAGAATTCCGGTTCATTAATTGCAATGTGGTGGCTAAGTTCCTGAAAGCAAATTCGACATACACCGTGCACATAGTGCTATGTCTTCTTAAAAATTGTTACTTTGGAGAAGAAAAATGCCCGTTATGCTCAATAAAGTACATTTTAAACACTTTCAGTCGCGCCCACAAACACATGTTATAAACAGTGAAGTTTATCTTGTAAGCAAAACGCAGTACTCCCCTCCCCAACACAACCACCCCACCTCATATTCCATACACACTCAACACGCATTTTTACGTACTTCGTACATGGGTCGTACATAATCAAATTTAGGACCATTTTCACGACTAGATTTGGAACAAGAAATAGACTATCTAATAAGCTGCACATATATCTCTTGATCAGTAAGCTGTGAAATAGCCAGTGTCACTTAGCCAGAAGTAAGAAACTTGAAAAGAAAATATGTTTCAAAGAGGTGGTTGAAGAACTCGTAATTTTTACTCGCTTTATAAAATGATACTGATGTGCATTACGATAATCCCAAGTGATTAGAATACATTTTGCAATGGATATGATCCGGGAACCCCAAAACAAGAAGCAGTATCTCTTATCGTTCTACAATGAGAATTTGGCCAAGTCACGTTTATTATGTTAAAACTGTTCATAAGTTTAAAGACATTTCTGCCATTGAGATGATGGCGATTAGATTATACTGGTCGATAAAGTTACTAAACAACCTCGCTCCATTGCATATATTCATTAGCAATATATATGTATGTTCTTGCAGGATTTATGCTGCCTCCTGAAAATGAAAGTAAATGAAAGTGTTCTTAATAAAACCCATCAGTTACCATATTTGTTTAACAAATGAAAATTGAACAACAAAGTGAATGTTCACATACACACTCCAATATTCGTCAACCTCCACCTATTTTGTCAAACACCCATATTTGTCAACCACACCCCATCTCCACTATATATGCTAAGCACTCGCCCACCCATACATATCACCCACTCGCCCACTTGTATTTATATATAACACCCACCAGTCCACACATATACGCCCATCACCCACACACTAGCATATATCTTCCCTTCCATCCATATACATGTATGTCCTCACCCGTTCACTCATAAATGTTGAACAATCGCCCATCCACAAAAGTCAGTCCCTCGTCCATATGCATACATGTCTCCCACCTGTGTACCCAGATAAGACTTGCCCATGTATATAAGTCACCCACCTGCCTATGCGTAACCACTCGGAAATTTACTTTGGAGTGCGATAAAGTTTAAAGGATGCTTTACCAAATCCAACCAAAGCACCAATGCTAATGCTTTTAATGTTAGTGCTAATGATAATGTTTGCTGGTAGCCAAGTAAATAGTTGCGAAAATTATTGTGCACCCTTGTAAAAAAACATATTTGGTTTAGTTCTATAACGGTACCGTACAAAAGAATACGCAAGATGTTTGAATTAAATATTTCGATGGAGTTACGTACTGGGAAATAAATGAATTCCCAAAACTTTTCCAATTTAATGGAACTCCTAAAAATTGATACAAAAGGTTTTTCATCTGTTTTTGGTATATTTCACATGCATATTATTTTTTTAAACATACTAGAATTGTATTAAATTCTCACCTTTTTAAAATGGCGTCCAAGATAGCCACCAAGAGTTTTTTTCCAAGTTACCGTTCGACCTGGAGAGGTCATTTTGGGCTCTATTCCTGTGTTTTACATGTTTACGTCAAGAAAATTAAAATGAATCAAATTTCAAGAAATTGTCATAATATATTAAAATTCTAGTAAACTTTGACGATTGAGTACTATTTTCAAGATGGTCACTATGAACTTTAACTTATGATATTTTGATTATGATGCAACAGACAGAAGCAACTTTGGTGCACCATGCTTTTGGACTAAAAGTATCCATTAAATTCAGTTAAATTATTATCACTTTATCATTTCGAACTCAAAACCTAGAAAAATCTGACTGTTGGAAACAGATCATTTCAAAGATAAAGTCTAAGATGGCCACCAGATATGACGTCCCACTAACTGTCAATGTGTGTGTACATATGTTTAAGGCACCCATAAAATCATTGAATTTACATAAATACCACAAAGTAACTGGTTAATCAAATATGGCAGAATTTCTAACCCCTTGTCTGATTGTTAACCTGGCCCATACCTACAATAAGTCACTTTTCAACATCATCCTCGCACTTATCTGGAAAAGACTTGTTCTGTGGATTCGCATATTATTCAATTTGGCATAGTCCAAAGGCAGTAGATCATAGAAGACCATAATTTATACATGAGCAGCGCAGTGTCCTGCAGTAAGCGGAACAGTTAAAATGAATGACCTTTAAAAGGCTGCCTGGAGAAGAATTCATTCTTGCCATAAGTGGGACTAACCGATTATCCTGCAGTTTCCACTCTAGTTTGTGGCATCCATACTCTATTCTTTTTCCATCCAGAACATGATTTAGTAGTACACTCTATGGCTGTGAAGCTTGGTAGCAGATTCAGTAGGAGGCAGGCGCTTTGGTGTTATTGCTATAAGTGTTATACCGCAATAACGCCAGGAAATCTGTGCTCTTCTCACCAAAGAAGACAACCATTGCTTTGCATCCAAGGTCCTCAATCACATTCGTGGTGTTTTGCAATGGTGAATGCCTTTGCACAAAATTGTAGGTCTCCTTTTACAAGATTCTTGTAGACATTGTTTTGGCCAACGCTAAAGATGTGGGAAGTTGTATCACATCCTGTCATGGCATGAATGAATAACAACTGTGAGTAAATGTCGTGCCCAAGAATATTTTTAGAGCAATGATGTATTGTACTTTAGAAAATCCATCAGCTTTGTACTTGTTAGATCTGAAGTAAAATTCCTTACTTTCTTCCTGGGTACAGTAAAGGAGTAAGACAATGATTTCTGTATCTTCTCCATTCCGTGTGATGGTGTGTAAAAGACATGCCTCCACTGCTGCATTTACTATGTCTACGTCAGCATCCTCATGTACATTGAGTACAGAACAGCTTTTTCAGTTCATCACTTACCATCTGAATCAGTCTCTACATATTGATAGCACTTCACAGGAACTCCTCCTTTTTTCCCGAAAACTCTGTTTCGGCAGTAAAGCTAACAATGGGATGAACATTTTGTCCCCTTCTCTGATGCGTGCTGTCTTTAATTGATGACCCTTCTTCATAGCCATCAAAGACAATGGTTGTTGCTTAACCACACTGCCGAATTGTGTAGTCAGCATACGACTGTGGTATTCTTCCATAGTTATCTTCAAACTTCCATGGCATTCGGTGAATCTAGGATGGCATCCCTTGCATGATCACAGATTGTGTGAGCCAGTTGTGGCTCAAAGAAAGCCGGAGGGAACTGACTAAGCTCATAATTCATAACCTCTTCCAAGTATAGTTCCTCAGTTTTGGAGACTACCAAGAATCGATGAAAAAAAAGTGCTGAATCAATGGTTCGGTCGGGAGCAACGTTGACGGCTGATCTTTCTCCAAGTGTTATGGCTCTACCATTTCTACTAAACGATATTGTGAATGTATGCTGTCCAATCATTTTGTTCATGATTTTGTGTCCAACAGACTCATGCACATTCACACTGAGCCTCAATACCGTTGACAATATTTCTTTATCAAGGATGTGGTGAAAAGGTTGAGCATGCTTTAAGTTTTGAACTGATCTTCTCAAGATCAACAATGTCCCTTTTCTTCTTTGCCTCTGTCAAATTCTTGTGTTGTTCAGAGGCTGTGTATGAGAGGTTTGTAAATTTCTGCATTGCTATTTGTATTCTGATGTAATGGGACTCGACATGGTCCAAAGTGCTGTCTGCTTGTCCTACATTCCGCTACATATTATGTGTCAAACCCCCAGTGGTCTTCAAAGATCTCATCAACGACTGTTCGATTACAAGACCCGAACTGAGACCTGCCCAAAACTGATTGCTGCGACGGATAGCATGAAAACCCATTTCAAATTTTCTGAAATTATCTGGGTATTTGATTTCAAGCTGGCACAACTCCTGGACATACAAATGTGCAGATTTTAAGTAGTTGAAATGCCCAGCTGCAGCAAATATAGGAATGCAGTCAGTAACAGCACGTAGGTGTATCCGCCAAGAACCTGTTCGATCTGCCATTATTGGTTCCCAGCCAGTTTTTACCATGCTTTGTTAGTACTTTGGTACTTCCATTTTCTATTTCTCCAGCTCGTTATTGATTCGATTGAGAATATCTGATATTAAGACAGCTTTTAATGTCAACCCAGCAGAAAAAACCCGTTGAAACCAGTTCAAATAGTTTTAACTGGTCTCAAGTTAAAACCAGTTCAAGTGTGTTTTGGTGACAGGTTTCAATTTGTGTGGTAAGTTTAATTGGTATGAACTGTTTTCAAGAGGTGTCAAGTGGTCTCAACAGGTATTGTCTCTGATTTTGACAAATCTGAACTGTTTTGAACTGGTCTGAAATGTTTTAAACTGGTCTAAACTGTTAAACTGCTTGAACTGCTGCTTTCAACAGGTATCAAATGGTCTTAACAGGTTTTTCAACAGGTCTGTACTGTTTTCAACAGGTGTCAAATGGTCTAAACAGGTTTTTCAACAGGTCTGAACTGTTTTCAACTGGTCTGAAATGTTTTCAACTGGTCTGAACTGTTTTCAACAGGTCTGAAATGCTTTCAACAGGTGTAAAATGGTCTTAACAGGGTTTTTAACAGATCTGAACTGTTTGCAGCAGGTGTGAAATGGTCTTAACAGGTTTTTTCAACAGGTCTGATCTGTTTTCAACAGGTGTCGAATGGTCTTAACAGGTTTTGTTTCTGGTTTTAACAGGAAGCAACTGTTTTTAACAGAAACAAATGTTTCTGGCAGGTGAGATCTGCATTTTAAAAGTTATTTCAAATGAGGAATTTTGCTAACTCTGAAACAAATATTACATTTTTTAGAAAAAAAGCAAAAGCAAATTTAAATGGACCAGCAGAAAAAAAAAACACAGTTGCAATGCACACTGTTTTTACCTGGTCTCAACTGTTTTTAACAGATCATAACTGTTTTAACTGGTAATGAACACACCACCTGTTAAAATTAGATAGGTTTAACTGAAACCAACATACAATTTTTTTTTTAGGGACTATTACAAATCTCTCTTAAAACCAGTAATGCTTAACTGGAATCAACAAACATTATTTTTTCCCAAAAAGGACTTTTACAAGTCCCTGTTAAACCAGTTAGTCTTGACTGGAAATTTTCTCCGGAAAATATATTTTACACCTGAAAATTTGCGTCATTTTTTTTTTAAGTGTCCTTCATTTTCAGTAATCTTTATCTATTTTCGGAAAATTTGTATCAAATCCTTAAATTTTTGTGAAATTGTCTTCATTTTTCAAAATTTTCGGGAAATTAATCATGTTATTCCCCCTCTCTCTCCTCCCCTCCCCCTCCTTCTTTTCCTATTCCCCTTTACATATACTTTTACCGTGATAAAAGACTTACATCTTACATTTTTGTGGGTTTGCCATTTTCGGACAAAAATTAAATCTGGCCTCGATGTACAATATCTTCATACGCCGCTGCAATATGTACATTGTTTGAGCGGAAGGATAGGGGGGAGGATTTTAACAGGAGAATGATGCTAGATAGAAAGATACAATTGGAGTTTGAAACTTTGATTTCCTCCTCTCAAAATTAAAGAAAATTGTCCGAAAAAGATGGGGGGGGGGGCAACTGGTACCCCCTACTCTGACCCCCGAAATATAAAATGTTTTTAAGTTAAACGTGCACATAGATCTAAATTGGCATGCACCGTTTACATGGCACTGTTTAGGAAATTGCAAAATTTCAGTGTTTCAAAATTTCCCGAAAATTAAAGAAACTTCCGCAGAATGAAGGAACTTTCCCAAAAATTTCAAGAAAAACTTCCTGAATATTAAAAAAAAATATCCCTAAAATGAAGGAAATTTCACGAACATTGAAAAAAACTTCCTAAATATTGAAGAAAATATCCTCAAAATAAAGGAAATTTCACGAACATTGAAGAAAAAATTCCCAAAAAGAATGAAGGAAGTTGAAATATTTTCCAAAAAATTTATGGGAACAAAAGAATGTAAATATTTCTTTGTGGGGTATAATTACGAAATATTAATACGATTCAAATTAAATAAAAGTGTTATTTGCATCCATGTTTGATACTTGCAGTTAAGTAGGCTCCTAATTATCGAAATCCTAAAAAACACTTGAGAATTGTAACGTTGTAGTTTTATCACACTCTTAATAGGCATGGTATTAGTATTGTACCACCACTTGCAACTGTAAACTCTTGTTCAAAACGGATTACAAAGCTTATACAAAACTCAGAGAAAAGCAGAGCATATATACATCTTTACAACCAGGGTGAGTTTTATGATGTAAATTCAATAGTTCTTTTCAAGATTACACATTTTTAGCTGATTTATGAAAAGTATATGTAAAGATATTCCACTTAAAATTCCTTATCTGATTCAATTTATTTTGTTCCAAATCTTGTTTGCCTACCATGTTATTACATATGACTAAGAGCCTAGTGCTATGTAATACTAATATACTTAGGCTAGGCTATATACAGTCTGTTCAGTAAATTATCAGATTGGGCTGTTCCAGAAAATATGTGCATGTGTGGGTCAGTGTTAAATAGGATTGGTATTCGAACCGCGGGGAAGGGAGGGGGTAGGAGGATTGGTCCGTGGTTTGGGATTGGGCCTCCGGCAGCATGATTTTGGATTTGCGGGGGAGAGGGATGGGAGGAGATTGGTCCGTGGTTTGGGATTAAGCCTCCAGGATCATGATTTAGGATTTGCGGGGAGGGAGGGGGTTGTAGGTTTAGGCCTAGTTGCAGAACACCCCGTTACTGTTGAGTTAAGTATGAATGAATTTATCTTGAGCAATATTTTAAGCAGACATTGCCTGTTTTGGCTCCGTAGACTTTTGGAATGAATTTACCAAATTCCCATCGATACCCTCTGGTGTGGCTCTGTGGACTTTTGGGATAAAATTATGCTTGTGATCGTTATTTTTGCATAATTTCTTACATACACAAGGAGAATCTACAATGGTTCTGTGCTTGGGATAGGAATTTTTTACTCATACTGCACATATACATCCTCGAGCGGCTCCACACTTGTCATTTAAAGAACAACTCATACTTCAATTTGGCAAATATATTTGTAGTATTTCCTTTGTCTTCTAATTTTGAGTGCGGAGCTGGCTCCAAGGGAGTAAAGTTTGTATTCTTTTGTTTTATATCACGGAATGGATTTTAAGGAAATGTATCTTGCATGCAATTCTTTAGAGTTTCGTGGATGCAAGAGTTTTTAAATAAGAATCAAAATTCTCCTATGCAGCCTAACAATGATAAGTGTAGCCTACAAGTGAGGCCTACAGTATATGAATTCAAGCGTTGTAACTACTGTTACTTAGCAAACTTCTGGGGATTGATACTCAAATTTGTGTTGAGGTCTGGCCTAACGTGCAAAACATCTCCATTTATAGGGGATTACTGTGTATTGGCGATTCTTGCATTTCAAAAGGATTATGTTTATCTGTTTTACAGTTTGAAAAAGTCATTAACTGGAATATTGTCAGCCAAATGTGTGTGTGATTTGAATCAATCATATTGATTTTCAACGGCAAGACTTGACTATGAAAAATGATTACTCACAATTCAATAATTAGTAAATGTTTAGGGCACTTGCGAGTGTTTAGCGTGTACATGCTAAACACGCTAAACAATCAAAGCGCTAAACAATGGTAATGATGAAGTACAGTATTGTTTATTTAAATACTGTCAGCGACGTAAGAAGCACCCAAGGCGTTTATGTAAATAAAATTGCAGCACTTTTTAGGCCGAAAATGTTTTCCTAATAAGCGCTCAGGGTGCTATTCGAACTGCCTTGTACATATATGTGAACTAGACCCACAATAACCAACACAAAAATATTGTAGGCGTCACACAATAAGTAAAGAATGTAACAAAACTTAACTTAAATTTTTAAAGTCTTATATTAGGTATTATATTAATCAAATGGATTATGATATCAGTAAAAAGATCTTTGGTGGGCGCTTATTAGAGCAGGGAAGCTTAATACGTTGAATACAATAAATTGAATATTATTCAAGATGTGCTATTAAAATACAGTGATTCCCTTACAACATTCAAATCTTGTTTAATCATACTTCAGAAAGAAAACACCAAAACAACTAGAATTTCTAACGTCAACAAAGCTAAAGAAAATAATGAGCGAAAGGAAAAAGAAGGCATTTCCTCTGTTTAGTGCTCCTGTAACTACACAACATTGTGAGTGGTTTAGTGATGCAACCAAAAACATGGGAGTGTTTACAAGGACACATAACAACAAAGTCCCTGGATTTGTCTTTACTGTAAATGTTGTTACCTTTTAAGAGAATGTGTATGACTACATAAATTACATTTTTTATTGTCCCATAAATAAATTCAGAAATGAGCAACGCCATATAGATATAACGTCACTTCCGGTTTTCAATTTTGATTGTGAGAAATCTGTGATGTTATCGATCCCACATACAGTACAGCGGTGCTCACTTCTGAGTGTAATTATTGGTTGCTACATTTCCTTTAACTTGCTAAATGTCAGCTACTGCAAGGCGTCACTTAGCTGACTGCCCTACAAGAAAAAAATAACCTAGGTTTTTAAAAATCTGGCGGCCAAAAAGTGGGGGTGTTGTTCTTACACCTTTACCCAAAAAGTGTACAGCAAGTAGAATAATTGTTGTGTATTTGTCCACCTGGAGTCACTGCTCTAGAATATTAAATACACCATCGTTTATCAGCCATTAGCTCCTTTAAGAATGGTGTAATTCTTTTTCCAACTGGAATTTGTTATTTAGTGAAGTAACTAAAGAGGTAGCACCCCATGGTGCAACATTTGAAATTGTTTGGTTACACTTTCTTCTTTTTATATGATAACTGCATTTTCCCTAATAAATACTATACTTTTATGTGTATGATTTCAAATCCAATTCAACAGTTATTAATATTAATATGTTACTACTTTATTCGTCAATTCTAAAGCATGAAAATATGCAAGAACAATTTATTTAGTGAAAAAATGAAATAAATGTCATGTGTAAATTAAGAGTTTTTTTACATGTTTTTTCGCATATATTTGAAAGATTTTGCCATTTCCAAGAAATTTCAATAAAGAGTGAAGATAATTAGTTATAAAACTTAACCGGGTAAGTATTCCTAAATTTTGTACGAAGAAAGTTAACAGATTCACAATATAATTTGCTCTGGAAGTAATAATGTATTTACGTCTTTCAGATCAGAAACCTACTGTATGCTGTATTCTCAGGGTGATACTCGACCAAGCTGCCAAAGAAGAAGTTAAAATCTGACCTCGGTGCATCATCATCCACTTCCAAAATGATGGAGGAAAGAAGCCTTTCAGAACCATCAGCAACTTCCACTGATCATAGTATCGGTGATGCTTCAGAGGATGGAAGGTACTGTTATAATTAGCTTATACTTGCACTAACACTCTACAAGTGTAGAGTTACATCATAGAACATCAGGGTTGGAATACAGTAGTTATATCTCTCTTTCACTTCTTGGACTTCCAAACAATGACAACGAAATGCAACTCTTGAAATGGTAAATAATAGGAAAACTTGAAGACGTCGAAGTGAAATTTTAAGCAAGTAAATTTGTTCGGCTTGTTATAAAATGATGTTGATTTTGAGTCTTGTATAGGCCACACTTGCAATGGCAACCATAAGGGTCATTAGTGTTAGGCTGCATAGAAAAAAACAATGTGGTGGAATTGCCATGCGCATTAGCTAGCATACTGATTCCAATTCACAGCTAGGGCTCACTGCAGCTTGTGTTCTTGAGCAAGACACTTTACTCTGCTTGGTCCAGTCTACTCAAGTGTAAACGAGTACCAGCGATGCTGGGGATATAAGCTGTGACAGCCTGGTGTCCTTTCCAGGTTGAGTCATGTACTCCTATCCGCTTGCGCAATATAAACTGGATATACCGTATTCTAACGTATTAAGCCCCTGCTCTAATAAGCGCCCACTGAATAGTTTTTTGACTGACAATGATAACATAGTACATTTCATTAATTTAAAGACTTCAATTATTTTCTTTATATTCTTTGCTTATCTTGTATGTGACGCCTAAAACTCAAAACATTATATTGAATAGCACATTGTACGTGCTTCGAGCATGGGTGCTTATTAGGAAGAAGCTTCGTACCTAAACAGTGGTACAATTTTATTTTCGTAAGAGCCCCGGGCGCTTATTACGTTAAAAACGGTAAGTGTCTGGAATGGATAAGCGTTCTCCTAATAACCATGTAGAAATCCATATAGCTACACTCCTCGAAATTTCACTGCAGTTCTCTTTTCTCTATGTTTACAGATTACTTTTTATAATGTCTCAAGGAGACTTGACCAAAGGAAATGCTAGGAATTTCCTTTTTCTTTCTTCACAAGCTACAGAACTATTATTATGAACTAAGATAAAACATTCAAATATTGCTTGAAAATATACTTTGGGAATGGCAAGATGTTTTTACCCTGTAAAATGTCCATAACCCTTTTTGTTATTACTAAAAACAATATAATGAATAAACTCTATACTTAGAAGAATAAAAGTTTTGAACACATACAAAAATTAAAGAGCACACCTAACTAAGAAAATTTATTTTCAACCTGAAAAATTAATACTTACATTCCAATTACACTAACTAATATAATTACACATTCAATAAACTCTAATCTTATTACAAGGCAAGTTGATATAAAAAAAAAAATTTTACATAAACATTTAGCTCTGAATTAAAAGATATGCACATTTGAACATGGCACGTTTTGTTATCCTTTGTCACAAATGTTTTAAACTATTCAGTTTCATTTTCTGCTCCCAAACAAGGAATTAAAAAATGTGGACACTTGGGCATGACAATATTTTCTTATCCTTCACCAAAAATCTTTTGAACTTTTGATTTTCTGCTCCTTCCTTTTCTATTCTGGCTCCTTTCCCTTTCCTGCTCCTTTTCTTTTCCTACTCCATCTTTCTTCTTACGTCGCTGAATGTCCTGCAGTTTTTTGCTAACTCTAACACGTTTATAAAATTAGTAAGCTTGTTGTCCACCGTTTCCCTTGGGCAAGTATCCTTGAGACATTCCAAAACGTAATCTGTAAACATAGAGAACAAAGAACTGCACTTACAATTTCCAGGAGTGTAGCTATATGGATCTCTACTTGGTTATTAGGACAACGCTTATCCATATATATATATATATATATATATATATATATATATATATATATATATATATATATATATATATATATATATATATATATATATATATATATATATATATATATATATATATATATATATATATATATATATATATATATATATATATATATATATATATACATATATATATATATACATATATATAAATATATATACATATATACATATACTAATATATATATATATATATATATATATATATATTAATATATATATATGTATATATTTGTATATGTTATGTGTGTATGTGTGTGTGTAAGGGTGTGTGTGTGTAGTATTGCCGTTAACACATGATAATACTGAGTGGTTTGAATTTCACCATAGCATACAAACATAGGTTTGAACATTGGTGCTTGAGGGTGAACTTTTTGCATGAGGTGTTGGTATTGGATAACTAGAAGAGACCTTCAGTTTATGGATGATGAAAAACAATTAGTTTCCGACGTTCTTGGAATCAGCTTGCATGGTGGAGACATTTACTTGTTTTCCATCTTAATAAAATAGGTGAAATATTGTTGCAGCAACTCCATTATCGTGAATTTTAGTGAGTGGTAGCAGTTTCTAAAAGAATTCCAGTATATTCCCACTCCATTACAGGTAGTTGTTCCTCCTTTTATGTATCTGACGTTGATCGTTCGTAATAAAAGATACATTTGTGACCACTGTCGACATTGTGAACACTTCTATGGTCAAATGAAAGGGGATAAGATAAATTAAGAACAGCGGAGCAAAAAAAAGGAATGAAATTAAGATAAAATTACTGATTAAGAGTAAACACCTTGAAAAGATGAAGCGAATATAAAATAGAAATGTGTATGGGACAAGTCATATGGGTTAAATTTAATTTTATTTGTTGGGGGCAATACCTGGAGTAGAATGAAATGACATTGCAACAATTAATGTCATCTTCCCGATGATACAGCCGGTGTTCCTAGATGAAAATTCAATTAACCGTCACATCATGAGTTCTCACCTTCTTTCCTCTTAATGAAGAGCCACCTTCCCTTCCAATGATGAAGAACCGCCCTTCTGGCCGTTTAGGAAGATACACACTTTTTTTCCTTGATAGGAAATTGATAAGACCCTCTCTAGGTCCGCTCATATATCCGTTTATTAATAAGAACCCACACGACAGTCCCTGAATTAGGACCCACTCACAACCCAAATAAAAAATAACACCTGTCTTCTCCTACCTGAGAAACAATCCGACCCAATCTAAATCAGGATTCATCCTCCCGCCTCTAAAAAGAAATACCGTTTAATTAGAAAAAAGGAAACGCCCGTTAAGTATGGAACCACCTAGGCACTAAAGAAACCCCAACGGCCTGCCATTGGATATGGAACCTCCTAACCTTTAAAATCGCACCGGTCCACCCTTAATAAAGACACACATCAACCAACTCTAATTGAGGACCCACCAAATCGTCCATAAATAAAGACCCATCTGCTCCTAAATAAAGACCTAATCAGTTATTATTTTTCGTTTAGCCGGAATTCAGATAATGCAGTCATATTTTCTGCCATTTTTTGAATAGCTCAAATCGAAGGGAGAATCACATATTTAATCGATTTCTGTGGTCTGAATTTTCATAATGGATATGAAATTCTATACACTGAAAATATGCGTTTTTATTTGGTGAACATTGGATGAGGGTGGGGGACAGGAACGGGGTATAGGGTTGGGCACAGCACAACGACATACATGGAAGGGCACATTTTTAGGGAAAATTGGGGCACTTTGCCACCGAAGGAGGGGTATACCGCCGCCCGTGTAAACTGCCCCTGATCATATATTTTTATTCAAATCATGGTGTAAAATTGCATTCGAAAATCTTGACTACAAATTTGGAAGAAAAAAACTTTTTTTTTAAATAATAATAAAAAAACTATACAAAAAACTATCAATAATAATGATAATAATAATGATAATAATAATAACAATAAAAATGATGATAATAATAATAATAATAATAATAATAATAATAATAATAATAATAATAATAATAATAATAATAATAAAATAATAATAATAATAATAATAATAATAATAATAATAATAATAATAATA